>WYDI02030984.1:0-73106 GCA_009867235.2 Psittacus erithacus
CACACAATACTCCAAGTGAGGTCTCATGAGAGCAGAGTAGAGGGGCAGGATCACCTCCTTCGACCTGCTGGTCACGCGCCTTTGGATGCAGCCCAGGATACGGCTGGCTTTCTGGGCTGCGAGCACACACTGAAGCTGGCTCATGTTCATTTTCTCATTGACGAACACCCCCAAGTCCTTCTCCACAGGGCTGCTCTGAATGTCTTAAACTCTTCTGGCTGGAATCACACTACTCAGTAAGAGTGCAACCATGCCTTGAATGCCTGATCTCTTTTCTGCTTTTCACATGGCTATTACAAGTGGTGACACTTCATGTATATATTTTTTGTTCTAGAAAGGTATTTGTATTCTGGGAAGAAACAACAGAGAGGCTGGAAATTGTACACTGAGCTTCTAATCTTGGTCCTTGCTGTGAAGTCATCCCTTGCAGTGTTGGCAGAAAATGCCAACATAAGTAGAAGTGCTTTTGCTGCGCCCTACTTTTATCTAGTTCCTGCCTTATCGTTGGTTGCCTTTCCTTTTTGCTCACTGTTGGTTGTTTTCCAAGGGGAATAGCATCTCAACACCTTTACGCAGAGTTATACGTGAGTAGTTACACTGACAGCAGGGCAATTCTTGCCTTTGCAAGAATCTGAATGGGAACCAAGTTGCAAAACAGGCTTCCTGCTCTCCATGGTCTCTATTGACCAGAACTTCAGTAATTCTTGGGGCGGGGGGAAGGCCTTTTGCCCTTTTCCAGTGAGAAGCCGTATCTGCTGTTGATTCTTTGGCTGGGGACTCTAGTGCTGTGGTACCTTTATGCAGGCCACCACCATCCCTACAGAGAAAAGCTTTGCTTTTCTATGTATTTTGAAAGGAAACACATAGCTCAAAATCGTTTCTCCTCAGGGACATCAATGATCAGTTCTTTTCAGATGACTGTCTGCTGCCGGGTTTCCCAGGACCCAGCTCAGGAGATTGTTGCTAAAGTCCTACTTCATGGTTTCAAGTGACAGAGTAGCTCCTGAGACCTTCCATATAATTTTAAGCGTATTTGGTTTAAGTACTGTCATAACTACCTACATTATTAATATAAAAAAGGAAGAGCAGGGCACCTTTCTCTCAGCTTTAATGGCGGAAGCTGTGCAAATAAAAGGAGAAAGGCATGCATATCTTTCAAAGTGACTGCTGAAGTATGTTAAATATTAATTATGCTGTTCTGTCATGCTCGCTGCGTGTACTTCTTGCAGAGGAACATCATAACCGACTGGCTGGGGACAGGCATTTATGAGGGTGACCAAGATTGTGGGGGATGCCCCTCTGTGGTGTCGGTATCTGAAGTGGTTTCCATGGCAGTAGTCAAAATAGGAGGCGGTGTCCTGGTGAGGTTGGCACACCAGGCGTTTTCTAAGCGTTGGTTAAAAGAACATTATACCTAGTTTTATTTGGGTGTCTGTGGTGTTTTTCAGAGGTGCTAATGAGGACTGGGATTGATGCTGAAGTTCTGCTGGCGCTTTGCTCCAGCGGGGCTTAGGTGCGGGCTGAGGCGGGTAACGTAGAGGGAGCCTAGGGCAGTTCGTGCTGGGCTTTTTGCAGCACTTCTGTGGTGAGGTGGACAGCAAACCGTGCCGTTAAGTGAGGGGCTCTTGCAACCCAAGGTAGAGGCTCTGTATCGGTGCAGGCTGGCGGGGGTTGCCCCGGGCATTCTGAGGGCTGAAGTATGAGGAGCTCTCTGGAGCGCGGGCTACACGAGCAGGCGGTGCTCAGACCAGACGGGTCACGGCTGAGCTGAGACGAGGTGGAGCCGGGGCCGCCCCGGCCAGGTGGAGCTGGGGACGAAGGGCGTCTCAGAGCGACCCACCCGCTCCCTCCTTCCCCTCAGGGGCAGCTTGTGCGGGCAGGGCGCGAGCCCGCGGCGGGCGGGCAGGAGCCAATGGGGAGCGGCCTGCGCCGCTCGGCGGTACTCGGCGGCGGGAGCTGAGGCGGGGAGCGCAGCCAATGGGAAGCCGGGGCCGCCGTGCGCGCGGGTGGTGGTGGCGGCGGCGGTGGGGGGAAGGTCGAAGGAGGGCGGCGGCGCGGCCAATGGGAGCGGGGCGCGCGCTCGGGCGCAGCCGCGCGGCGCGGGTGAAGGAGAAAGGGGGGGGGGGGGCGGCCGGCGCGCGCGGGCCCGCCCCTTCCTCGCGGCAGTGTGTGGTGGGCGGGCGGCCATGTTGTGCGGGGGGGAGGGGAGGAAGGAGTTGAGAGGAGACGGGAGAGACTCGCTCACACACACGGCACAAGATGGCCGGGGAAGCAGCCGCCGCTGCAGCCGCGCTCCCGGGTGCCTTCCCCGCCGCTCGGAGCGGGGAGACCCGCCGAGCGTCCCAGGTGCTGGTCTTGGGGGTTAAGTCCGGCCCGGCACTTTGGGGGCTCCGGGGCGACGGTGGGCTGCGAGCAGGGCTGTCTTGTGAGGCTGCCGACGGGCGGAGGGCAATGGCGCCGGGCTCCGGAGCTCTGCCCGCGCCTCTCCCTCGCCGCGCGGGCGTGGGGCTGTCCTTCGCCGCTGGCAGGGTGAGGAGGGGAGCAGCGAGCCGTTCTCCGGGCCCGCGTTGTCTACCGACGGGCTGCTCTTTGCAGGGTAAGTGCCGGAGTCTTCTTGCTTCTCATTGTCCTTTGTCCTTGGGAGGAAAAACAAAATGTCCTTGGAGCCGGGAGGGGGAGGGGGCGCCTGCCTCTCCCTGGCACCCCCCCGCTGCTCATGAGGGGAGCCTCGGGGACCCCCCATGGTCTCCGTGACCCCTTTCGGGTGCGGGGGGAGCCGCGCGTTTTGAAGAGGGAGCGACGGGAGAAAAGGGGTGCCGCAGAGGGAGCCCCGCTCGGCGGCCGCCCCGCTGACACTGGCTCCCGGGCTGCAGAGTGCTCCCCCTCCCCCTTGTTCATGCAGCACCGAGGGGGCTCCGCACACCCTGTTCCCCCCCATTGCAGCACGGAGACGGGGGCAGCTACAGACAGGCTCCCCAGTGCAGTAGTGGGGAGAGGGGAGGCTGCAGACCTGTTCCTCTCCAGTGCAGCGTGGAAGGGGGGTATCTGCAAACCAGCTTGTAACTCCATTGCAGCAGTAAAGGGGGGGGGGAGAGGTGAAGACTGTACTACATCATCAGTTGAATGTTCAACCCCAAGCCCCTATCTGTTTAAAGAGCATTTGTTGCCCATTGCTGCTCAGATGGGAATATGTTTTCGTAGTTTGTGAGAACAAAGACGCCATGTCCTTTTTTTCTTAAAAATAAAACTTGGTGGTTTTTTGTGGGGTGTTGGCTTTTAACTCTTTGTAAACCAGTAAGAAGGAAAAAAAAAACCAGGCTGCGGATGAGGCAGCTTAATACTTTACTGAAACAATAGATAGAAATTTACTTCACTTGAAAAATAGTAGCTTAGGTGCCGAACTTTAAAGAAAACTCTGAAGAATTACGTGCAGGATGATTTTGCAATTGAGACGGCGATGCAAAAACTTAAAAGCTTTTAAAAAACAAAGCCCGGTGATGCCGAGTCTGCAGTTTAAAGTTGGGAAAATACTACAGTTGTGATTTAGACAACGCTACGAGAAGAAAAGGTAGTTTCTTAAATACGAATTACGTGAGAAGCGAACGGGTTTGTGTGTGACATTAAAGGCTTTTAAAAGGCATTTATTTGATGTCAAGTTTTTAGTATTCAGTTTAGGTATCTTTGAGGGGTCTCGCGGTGTTTTCTGTTTATGTAGCATTTTTATCGTCGTTTCGATGGTTAATAATTTAGAAGTTGTACAACATCTATCGCAAGACTTCGTAAAAATGCAAGTTTAAATGGAATGCCCGGTGTTTGTTTTGCATTGGCTCGCATTCGGCAGTTGCCGATTTAAGGGTAAAATTCGAATTCTAAATGGTAAAAAAGTCACAGTAGTTAGAGCAAGAGGTAAATATGAAGAACTTAAGTTTTAATTGGAGATTGCGTGTAGCCGTATTTGCTGGATTTACCTGGTGTGTGCGCTTGTGCGGGATTATAAAACTCTGTGCAGCTTTTAAATGCTGCAGTTGAAGGTAAATGTTCATTTTTCGGTACTTACTCTGCAAATACGAATCGGTCATTACAACTATGAAAGTTATCTTTTTTTGGTTGGTTTGGGCGTAGAAAGACAAGTTTCAGCAGCAGTTGGACTTCTGTCCCCTTTATGCAGGGTGTTCGTTGTCTTTATTTTGGATTTGGATTATGATGGTTTTATAATTCTAGCAACAGTTCTGCAGTGTAGAACAGGTTCTGACATATACTCTTTGCTGAAAAGAAAGTTCTAGCTTTAGGTGGGTGTCTGCTGTGTTTAAGAAAACACATATATTAGGGGATAATGTTTTAAACAGCTTTGACTTGTTTAAACCAGTGAAAATAAAATCACAGCTAAGGGTCTCTGAAAATGAAGTGCTTTTCTTAATGTATTTTTTAATGGTTCTGCTTTTTTAAAGGTGTAGGAATTTAAATGAGGCTAAAATGGTTTTTAAATTACCCACGTATTTACAGAATTATTCAGAATTTTACAGTATGAAATAGTGCTGCAAAATAAAACGTTAAGCCTTTTCACAAAAGGGAAGAAAAGTTGGCTAGAGGTAGCGCAAAGCTGGTGTTCCCTGTGTTAAGAGTATAGTTTGGGATTTGATGGTGAAAGCAGCTGAAGGCTTCAGAATTGGGTTCTGAAGGGCAAAAGAGATGTCTTCTTTTGAGGGGGAGATCAAGTAACTTCTGCCTTAAAGTTCACAGAAGCTATTTTACAATTACTTTGCTATCACTAGAAGTTTTATTTTATTTTGCATAGCCTACTTCTAAAGACTTTAATACAAATAAAAAGTGCAAGGAATGAGAAGTATTGTGTGGTAAATTGCTCTTAAAAAAGCTTAAATTGTCCAGACATTTGCTCTTAAGTCCTTCAAAATTAATGGAAGACAGAGGAGCAGATTGCAGTTACCCCTGCAAAAACACACATCATGCGTGTTGTATGTCAGTCACTCTTAAGTGTTTTTCTACAGCCAAGTATGACAGCCGCCCGTGCTTTTATTTTTAGAGTTGAGTTCTAAAGATACAGTTACTGCTATCGTAAGTTTTTCCTAACTTAATAATTATGTAAAGATCAATAAATTTTAAGCATCTGACTTGTTCTGCTTGTCTAAAGCAAAATGCTGACAATTTCCATACTCTTGTTTTTTTTTTTTTTAGGTAGAATTCCATGAATTCCTTGTTTCCTGACTGGCTTCCAGAAGAATCATTTGAACCTTCTTTTCTTAGGTAAGAGTGATTATAAATTATGGTAGTACATTAATTTCCTTGTTAATTTTTTGATTCTGGGATTTGCCTTTTTGCTTCTATGCAGAAAGGAAGAAAAAAATCTTATTTTAAAATTGTTAGGAGCACATTTTGTAGATTATCTGGACTTTTTAAAAGGTGCTTTTTTTTTCCACCAGACTATCCAAAAAGGAGCACATTTTGTAGATTATCTGGACTTTTTAAAAGGTGCTTTTTTTTTCCACCAGACTATCCAAAAAAATGTGGTGGGTTTGGTGCTACTTAAGTTTATATTTTAGTTTAAGGCTATTTTTTGATATACATGTAGAATCATAGAATAGTTAGGGTTGGAAAGGAATATGCATTGAATTTGGTGCGAAGTGGCAGTATTTTCATGTAAACCCAGAAGTGCCGTGTGGCCCGTTGCACCAGTGAAAGAAAACCTGCATTGAACTTTAGCAGTTGTTTGGGTTTTGTACTTAATGAGTTTGTAGCATTAACACTTAAGGATATTCTAGGGTATGTATCTGACAGTAATGACCCCAGACTTCAGGTATTTGTGCATAAGGACATTTAGGGAGCTTGTTACTTGGTTTTGGTAATGCTTAGCAAGGATAGGTTATTATGTTTTTGTAACGTAGGGAAAATTCTTATTAAACTTACTGATTTGAAAAAGTTGAGAACATTAGAATGTAGGTAAAATCTGTACTTACCTTTGTTTTCAGACAAACCTGGTTTTGTTTTCTCCTTAAAGGCTATTGCCGGATATTGTTCTTGCTTCCAAAGATTCAGATGGCTGGGTAAAAGTCCTTGAGCAAAATTCTGTACTGTGCTTACCAGGTATGTTACCCTGTGTTGTATTGGTTTGTTTTTCAGTTTGTGGTTTTTGGTCTGTTTTCTTTTTTTGTCCTTTTTTTTTTTTTTTGATTATTGTGGAAATAATGTTTTTAGCAAAATAAACATTGAACATTGAAGCTGCAGTGTTTTACCGTGTTGAATTTTCTTTCACGTTCTAATGCATTTGAAAAATGTTCGTATGTACTAAATACAGTAATGGTAATGTCTTCTTACACACCATCTAAGATTTCTATGGTCAGTCATAAGTCAGGCTTATTTTTATGAACCTGAAATGACCATGTCAACATGTAAAATAAAGCTCTGCTTATGAGGATTGCCATCTCCACTAAGGATATTGAGTCCAGTCAGACTTTAGAAGTGCTTTTGCTTCAGTTCAAAGTACTGGTTCATTAGCAAATGACACTCTGAAGCTTTTCCTTTCCAATAAAATGTTTTTATACAGTAAACTCAGAAATTCTCTGTTCAGGGTAAATTTTACTTCAAAAGCCTAAACTTGCAACCAGTCATTACGAATTATCTGCTATCCCTCTTGCAGGGTAAACAAATCTGCTTTCTAAGGTTTGATTTGTTTGTTTGTTTTTTTTTTTTTTTGGGGTACACTTTAAGGTTCTACATTTAGAGACAGAGCAATGTGTTACTTTTGAGTCATGCCTTCATTGCTGTAATTAAAAGTTGGGGATCTTGTTTGCCTTGGTTCCTTTTCACAGCTTACCATGCTAATGTACTTCAGTACATATTCAGGACCTCAAAGTGTAAGGCATCTTCGTGAAGACGTGTACCAGGATTCTCAGAAATGCTCTTGATAAATTTGCTTTAAAAAAATACATAATTTATCACAATAACTTAATATAGATCTTGCGAAGCCCTGCTTGAGTGCAGCTGTTCTTTTTGGCTTGGATGAAGGCTTCAGCCTGGTCATATAAAAGGAGTCGTATACCAGTATTGCATAAGCTTTTTAAAAATGTCTCCAGGTTGTAATAATCCTTTATCTGCAGTAAGTCACTGCTAATATGGAAGGCAAAATTCAGGTAATATTTTGAGGTAATAGACATGTATCATACACCACGGATGTCCTGCAACAAAACGCAGCTATCGAGCAAGGCTGTTGGGTATGTTCGAGAATGTAATTGTTGTAGCTGTGTGGTGGGAAGTTTTGAGAATTAGAAGTTTGTGTTAGAAATTATTTGGTACGTTGAGAAGAAGAGCAGAATGTACTTGAAATCCCAAGTGAATTTTCAGTTTAGATGGTGAAAATCACCAGATTGCATAGTCTTGTTACGATAAAGGCAAGACCAGCCTGATTCCCGTAAAAGTCTGGTAGTAATAATGGGATTGAACTTGTCAAACTTGAGACTTATATTCCTAATGTTAACTCTTTAAATGTTCAAAGCTGTAACTTCTAGTTGACCTGCTCTTAAAAAAATAATTATGAAAAAATACAGTGCTTAAGAGCAGAATCATTTTGACTTACCTGAGTGACATTGAGCGCTTTGATCTTAATGGTCTTCTATATTTCCTGTATCATCATGACGATATTTGGTTAAGTAAACTCAATAAAACCAGTTTTAAATGGCCCTTGTTACTTTTGTGAGCTCTTCGGAGCTGCCTTTTCTTGTAAGAACAGTGTTGTCATCTAGTAAATGGCAGCTTGATTTTTAGGTTAGGTAGATGTCAGCAACCAGATGCACACTACTGGGAGCTTGGGGGAAGTTTTAAGTTCATGACCGCCCTACCCCATAGGATGAGGATTGACAAGGCTCAGTGTGCTTTGGCTTGGATGAAGGCTTCTGATAGAGGAAGCTGTTCCTCTGTGGTGATACAAACCATATTAAGCAGTCTCATAGAACTGTCTTGTAGCCCTTGATGGCTTACCTGGAAGAATAACTGGTGTAGTGATGCGTCATCTTTGCCAAAATACTTTATTAAGTTACTCCAAGAAGGAATCTGATATCAGGTACATGGCTTTAGAGCTGACCTCACCTTATGCTGTAAAAGAAGGTATGCATTCCTGGTTCTTAAAACGAGAAGTTGCCACCCTTTCGGTGAAGGAGTCATGGACCTATGACGCAAGGCTTGTGTTATATGACATAGGCTGTACTGGACTTAACACATCTCATTCTGTTATTTTAAAATAAAGTTAAGCCACAACTACAAAGCTGCCGGGGAAAAAAGTAAATCTGTGTTTAAATAAGAGATAGATTTATTTTTTAATCACATGGGATATAACAATTACTGCGAGTAGTCTGATGGAAAGATTTTGTGTGACATTCATTAAATAATTGAATGTTGAATAGAAAATACAGGTGTTAATCTGACAGGCTAATTTTATTCAGCTGAAACTTGTATTTACTAGCTCTAGTTCATGGCTCTTGGCACAGATCTTTAGCTTTTGTGATACATTCTGTAGTTTGGGAGTGAGTGTGTTTTGGATAATAAAATTCAGCACCTCAAAATACAGCGGTGCGAAAACGATCACTCATGGTCATATAAATAAAATGTAGTATTTTAGTAACATCTTGATGCTGTTCTTACAGAAACTCTACTGAGTGATACGTACCAACCTGACAAATACTAGATTCCTTTTGTGGAACTTTGCTGAGGTCAGAAGAATGGGCTCTGGTTGAGTCTTAGCAACTTTTGCAGTAGAAGCAGCTGTTTCTCTGTGGTGATAAAAAGCCATATTAGGGATCTTCATTCAAGACTTAATGTAATTACTGTAACCGCATGCAAACTCTAGAATTAAATCAGGAAGGAACTTGAATGCGGATGATGTATGTTTAGCTATGCTGTAAATGATTAAAAAGAGCTGAGAGCTGTAAGTTGAAAATCTTTCTATCATTACCTAGTCTTCAAATTGTAGTTTTGAAGTGGCTGTTACGAAAGAAATGGTACGCATAGGACAGAAGGAGATTTACAGGGTATAAGTGAATCTCATCTAGTTCATTTCTTAGGCTTTGCATGGCTGATAAATGCCTCTTGTATGATGAAGTTCCAGCAGCCATGTTGTGCTCCCTGTACAAAATGCCTGTCCACCATTTTAGAAGTACTTCAGTTTTGTGCTTCCATTTATGAGCAGCTGTGTGGTCACATGGAAGTGCATGGTTTAAACCTCGAAATTTCATGTTGGTTTAGATACTCTACACATTTGTGCCAGTTCACTACCACAATTTTTTGTAATTTCCCCTTTCTGAAGGAATTTTTTCCATATTAATAATTTCAAGTAGATTACACCAACAAAGACATTGCAGTTCTGTCATCACAGCTTTCTTTCCACACATCTGAGTAGCTACCAGTTTGAAGAGGAGAACTCAGAATACTGTAGAAAATTATGCAGAGAATGCTATCACTGAACAGGTTCATTAATTTTTACAGATTTGAGGCTGTATTCCCATATAAATAGATTCTGGGAGATCACAAGAGATGCTCTTTGCTTGTACATGTTAGGTGGATAACTTGTATAGCTTGTGATAGTGCATGGCTTCATGAGTTGAAATTTAAAGTAAAAAGAGGGTGTTCATGAGCTGTTTTAGAGTTTTAAGTCTTATTTTAATCTTACTGTATCTTCTGAACATGATTTTGATTATATGCTTATTGATGTGGATTGCCAATAAGCGTTTTCAAAGTTGAGTTTTCAAATTTGGGCCTTGCCCATAGGCAGGTAATTCTGAGATACAGAGTAGATGACTTGTTCCATATTAGTGTGTTAAAGTGATTCCACTGCATCCAGCTGGTACCACCTCTCAGTTAAATGAGTATTTTAATTCTCTTCATGTGAAGGGCAGATCAATTGGTTTAGGGATACTTCACTTCAAGTCTCATTGGCCATTTTAAAAAAAACCAACAAATTTTGTTGTTGTTGCTTTGTTTCTCAAGGGATTTTTATCAAGGACTGGGTCTGAATGGCTTGGGTGGTTTGCGTAGGTTCTTTGATAACGGGTTGCTAGAGTAATTTCAATTTTTTAATAAAAATATGTCTTGTACCATATGCTGGGAATGTTTTGGTGTTTGGTTTTTTTGAGGATAGGTCTTTTGTAATGCTGCTAGGCTAGTGCTCAGGTCTGCTAGGCCCTTAAGGTGTGGGTTTTTTTCTTTTAATTATTATTATTTTTTATTCTTTTTTATTTTTCATTTTTTTCAATTCTGGTGTTTAACATACTATTTTCCCTACAGATATGTTGAGGAATTGATTTACTGTAAGCAAAATAACTCCTCTTGATTGAAGCACTGGTAAGTTGTTACTCCTAATAACATTTACTTTCTAGCTTTGAAAAGACCCCAACAAACACACATGGTTATAATATTTAACTTGCTGAAGGTTTTGGCTGAATGCATCCTGAAGTTCCTTAAAGTGTGTCTGTGTGTGCATGTGTGTTTCTGGAAGGCGCTGTTAGAAGGACCCTAGGATGATTCTTGCTAGGCTCCTAGGAAATGAAGCTATGCTTGGATAGTGCTCAACCTGTCTCGTTGGAGAACATCTTTCGTATCCAGTTGTAGTTCCTTGGTCTTCTGCTTCTGTGATTTGACCCCATTTTTTGTTTAGAACTGTTAAATCACAGATTTGATTGTTCAGAAGGGTTTGGTTACACAAGTGTCTGTCTCTTCAGAGCAGTACTGCACACAATTTGGATAACAAATGATGTAGAAGGTACAATGGCAGGAAGAACTTGTCTTACAAGCTTCTTGTATTGTCCTTTTATGCTTCTGTCAGGATCAGTGAGAGTCTTTGAGTAGATAGTAACTGTCTTCTGTGATCTGTTTCTGTTCTTCATCCATAAAGCTTCAGCTTTGCAGAAGATGGTATGTCATGCTGCTACAGTTGACTGTATTAAACTACTAGTTGATACACTTCATTTAGGAATCATTCCTCATAGTCAAAACGCAAAATTGGCAAGCTTGAGTAGAAAAATACCATTCAGTTTTGTACTGGCTGGATACGGGGAAAGGGTTTTCTCCAATTTCCTTAGCTAAAGGGAGTTTGGTCTTGGTTTTTTGCTGTCTCTGGCATATTCTCTGACACTGTTGGGAGTTGTCTGTGGGAAGACCCAAGTTCTTTTATCTTCCTGTCTGCTTAAAATTCAGATTCCTTCAGTCTACATTTTTGATTAGGGCATCCATTGCATTTTGTGTACATGAATTAACTTTTCTAGTGAGAAGCTCTGTTCCTCTAGAACTATGCTTCAGAATATATGCTTTTCTTTAAGAGAGACAGTTTCTTGGAGACAGTTCTTTCAGTTTGACGTGCTACCTGATTGAGTAATGCCTGCTTTAGACTGCAGACAGCTTGAGAAAATGCTGTTCCAAGATGCAAATACTATTTCAATGGATAGATGACAGTGATTTAACTGCAGTGGCTGTGTATGTTAGCAGAGACCTCCAGCAGCCATGCTTGCCTTGTACAAACTGCCATCTATGCTGCCTCAGCGTGAGAAAAGCAGCTCCTCCCTGGTTGTACTCCAAAGTCCCATGCTTCCGATTGCCCACGTGATGTGCAGGCTAATGGAGAGTTCCTTTGAAAGGAAAAGGAGTATGTGGGGGTAAGGTGCAAACTTTGATAGGCTGTGTTATTGTGGCCTTGTGCTGCTTTTAGGTACACTTCATTCTGAAACAATTTTATCACTCAGTTTTCAGTCCTGAAGTAGAATTCATGAACTTTGAGGAATTCAGTTCTTACTCTGCTCAGTTTTCATGCTCTTTGATTAATGTTTCATCTCTTCTACTGCTGTGTAAGTTTCTTTACTTTGTTCTTTAAAAGTCTTAAGCTATTTTTCACACTGCAGGTGTGTGTAAAACAGCACATACCTTGCTGCGTTAGAAGTAAATGTTACTCCTTTAGCTGTTTCTCAGAAGTCTTCATGTGCTGTCCGCTGGTGCCTTTTTCCCCCATCACCTGCTGTAATCTCTGAACGTGTGACTTGTGTTCCATTTTTGTATTAATTTCCCTGTTTCCTGCATTGTTCTTCTTTCTGTATGCATTTTTTTTCTTTCCTTGGACTGTAAGTTAGCTATTGTCAGATCTGATTTCTTGAGCAGGAATTTGGCTTTTCAGTTGCACACTGAGTAATTCTTCCATGCTTTTCTGCTTTATAATCCTTACCTAAAGGAGGGTGTGGAACTCTTAATTGACTTAAACAGTTGTGGTCAAAAGCAGTTGTTTCAAGATGCATTTGTAAAGACATGTAAATGTATGGATCTGGAAAGATCCAGTATTCCCCTCCCTGCTTAACACAGATAATGTTTAGTTGAAGCATGTGGTTATTTTTTGCCTTTATTTTTTTAACTAGAAGGAGGGAAACACTTGACACCACCAGGAGCTTTGTTGAAGTTGACGTACTTTATTTCGTGCAATAAAATTTAAAAATTATACGCACAAAAGCATGCATCTGTGAATCAAGTCCCATCTTACCTAAAATTAATCTCTAAATCTGAGAAACCTGGCAAAGAGCCTTTCTTAGCTAAAAATACGTGATCCTACATGAGTTGTGCTTTGACTGCTGTGTTGACTAAAGATCTATTAGTGGTAAAAGCAGACTCATAACTGTACAGAGTCCTGCTTCGATTTGAAGATTAGACAGAACACCATTATGGACTTTAGATGTCAATAAAAGGCACGCCTGCTTTTTCCTGTAGTGTGAAAGTTAACCAGAGGTGTGTCTTTGACACCGAATCTTGCTTTGATGAACTTTGAAGTGTAGAACTTAGGTTTGGTTTGCTCAGAACCTCATTCTGTCCATTCAGCTCCCTCTGTTGGAGTGAGGTGAATTCCCTTTACTAGCAGTATGTCACTTGGTTTTGAAGTTGAAGCCCCAGTGTGACACACTTCACTTTGTAAATGTGTTACTGGTGTCTTATGCACTTGTGCTTATGTTGCATGTCATCATTGGCCTTCAGTCTCACACTCATGGTGTGCAAGGTTTTAACAGATACGAAATTGCTGAAGCCGTCTTTTCAATGGTGTCATGTATTGCTGTGGTCCCTTAATAGGTAGAGTAAGAATTAATTACCAAAAACTGAAGAGACAGACTTTGGAAACTCAAATGCTTTAACTGTTGCCTTAAACCTTTAGTCATGGCTGTGAATGGTTTCTGTCTGTTGATCCAGACTGTCAATGTACTACCAGTGATTTAAAGGAAACTTTGAAACTTACTACATGACTACTCAGGTTCCTTATTTATCACCACCAAATACTGTGTTTAGAAACAAATACTGTAAATAGTAAATAATGGAAGCTTGGAAAATGGGATGATGATGAATTGATATTATGGAAGTAATGAAATAATTCATCTAGGAAAAGATTGGGTTCTTCAATGGCTACTTTAAGTATAGGATTGCCACCTGTCTTGAGGAGAATATTTTTGCAACATTATTGAAACTTCTTAGTAAAATGTGCTTTAATTCATCAACAAAGAAGTGGTGTGACATATTTTGAAGTAACTGTAGATACCACATGAAAAAGCATACAGAGCGCTATTAATATTTTGACCATTATGATGGCATCTTCTTGATACATGAATAATTTTCAGAACAACGGCTGTTGTAACGTCTTCCTAATTAGCAGCAAACAGAACTGATGATACAATTATTCTGTAAGGTCAAGAGAAGAGTTTAAAGTGAATGTGGTGGGGTTATTTGCAGGGTTTTTAGTACAGCCAAATGTAGGTGAACCTAGTAGGAAAACTTGCCCTTAAATTGCTTTTGGCAGATCTCATTAGTGTCTAAGGCAGAAGGTTAACCCAACAGAAAAAGGCCTTTCAAGGTGACTAGCATATAACTAAATGGCATTTTTGAGAGGTGGGGAAAGCTCATGCCAGTAATTAAATTTCCTCATGCTAAGCTACCTAGAGTAACTATAAAAATAATTTTGTTTGACTTATTTATGGGGTTTCCACCATGCTCACGTTAGTACTTCTGAATGTTTCTGACAGTAGTGGATGACTTTGTGGTGGTTTATTCTTCATGTTTTGGTACCTTGTTCAACACATTAGCATTAAAAATTATTCAAAGATACTAATTTATCTTCAGATGCCTAAATGGATTTGAAGTAAACCCACCAAACCAAAACAATCCCAAGACCTGTTTATTCAGTTTAGTGTGGGGAAAAAAATCGTGTTTCAACATTTTTAATTGCTGTTGCAACTGAGGATGAGTGCAATGCTCAAAACAAAGGATTTCTGCAAACTTACATACTCAGTTTCAGGTTCTGAAAATGTGAAGATCCTGTGGTTGAGTACTGTTACCACTATACACATTGCATAATGCAGAATGAATTACCAGATCTTGTACTCCACTTCTGTGTGCTGTACTTCTTTTCCATTGTATTTAAAACAAGGAAGTCTGTAGAGGAGTATAAAACAGGACATAGGTACAGTTGTGAAAGTCAGCTTGAGGCTTTGCACTGGTTCCATTGCTCTTTGCTTTGCTGTAACAGGTAATTTCTAAATGAGAATGGGGAAACTGGAATGAGGAGGTAGAGTCCACTAGATGGCTCCACGGATTTTTGCTGTGCTGTGGGTAATTTCTGCATCACTTTTAAGAAGCTGCCCAGGATTATCAGGGGAAGGACATAGTGGTGCAGTTGGCTTTTAGACTAAAATGAGGTTACAGCTATACACATTCCAAATAATTGACATTTAAGTGTAGTTAAGAAGACATTTTAAAACCTTTTTTGTTTGTCAGTCTTTTCTACAGTTAGCATTGGTTTGAAGATGATCTTAAGGCTTAGTAACTTCCTGTACTCGATTTTTACATGTTAGGAGGACTAGTAGTTGTTGGGATTTCTTTGTACATGAACTTAATTTTCTTGGAAGAAAGTTTAAAGATGCTAACATGGGGTTCTTATTTATCCAAGTGGAAGCCATTTGATTGGTTTGGTTTGTTACTCACCTGTGGGCTTGGCTGCTGTTTTGTAAAGAGTAAACTTGGAATATGGATCAGGAGTAGTATGGTGGCCTTGGTAAAGGCAACTAGTGTAACTTGTAACCATTTTCATCTGACTTCTCACGTCTTTTCACAGCAGTAACTAAATCAGTCATTCTGTTTTTTGTAAGTGTGTGTTTGCTGTTGTGCTGTTTGTCTTTCATGAACTGGAAAGTTGGGTTAAGATGGTGCCATGTCTTGTCTCCAGTCAGCAACTGTATATGGGAAAACAGCTTTCATGCCTGTTATGTTGGTTTTGATGGATCTATGCCTTTGAAGAAAGGAGCATGGACAGTAGTTAAAAAAATTGGCTTATTATACTAAACTTGGTTTTCCACTAAGTAGTGTCAGCTTCAGCAGCTGGGTTGGTCCAATAAAGATGGTTGCCAGAGCAAACATGTCAGATTTCCCACTGTTGGATTTCTCTAGTGTTAAAACACTATGCAGAAATTCCAAATGGAATTTATGGAGCCTGAAAGGGTTCTTGAACTTCTACTCATTCCTCCCCTACTTTATATTTTTTCTTACAGTTTATATTTTTGCTCTTGAACCAATGGTTTGACATTGTTCATGATAAAAGTAGATGTTCTGGAATGTGTAATACGGAATGAAGCATCAGTTATATGTTTAAAATATCTTCAGGGTACAGTAGCTGAATGTCTTAGTTTAAAGATATGATCTGTATTCCAACAGCATCTTTCTTTTAATTTTCCATAAAGAATCCAATCAGATGAAGAGTGTCAAAAGGAGTCTACGAATGAGACACCCAAGATGGCAGTTCCACTGTTGATTGAGAGGTTGAGAAAATGAACTAATGCATGAGTGCTGTGATGTGTCTGTCCAAGAAAAGGATGTTAAATCATGGACTCTCGTGGTATTAAACCAGAGAAGATCTGGGTTGCGATCATCCTGGCAAATGGACTTTGCACTTGAATTAATAAGGGGACTCTCTCAGTGCCTATCCAATGATGGATCTTTTTGAGGGCTGGGTGGCAAAATGTTGCTCTCCGGTTGTGTATGCGTTACAGGCAAATTCATTGGGTAAGAGATCTGGTGCTACCCCTTTGGAGAAAATGTAATATATATATATATTTTAAATGATTTAATAAAAGGTTTTGGTTTCTTTCATGCTTTGTGTTTGTTCTTTCTGGCTAAATACTTTTTTTCTTATTGTGTTGATATTGTGGGTCATGGTTTTGGTTGCTATTAAAGTATGGAATATTTTAGCTGCTAAGCACTAAAGGCAAGGTAAAATTTTGTGTTATATTTAATTTAAAATGTGGTTTTCATTTGCAAATTCTGTTCACTTTACCATGACTTTCAATGAATTTTTAGTTACTGGTTTGCTCATGCAGGTGCTTGATTGTTTGGGGGTTTTTCAGCACTTGGCCTGTTGTCAGAATACTTCTGCTGAACTTACTGAAGCTATTTTAAGATGGAATTGATGGCAATTGAAGGCTGGGCAAATGACAATAAAGGAGTACCTGAATGTTTTGTGTAACTTTTGAAGGTGTGCTGCTTGGGTTGTGTATGGGTATAGAAACTTCTCAACAGATTTTCTGGACAATATAGTTCCTAAGTAGCCTATTTGGTCTTAAAATTGTTCTGTGAGAATGCCCCATCTACCTCACTGCTCTTGAATGTAGACTGGGCTATGTGATACTGCACCATGTATTTGATGAGAAAAAATGGGAGTTATTTTTGATTCTGTTACAGATGACATGTCAACCTTTGCAAATGAGTTTTTAAATGGTTCTTATGTTCACAAACCCCTTTCCTTTCCAGTTTTTTTGTGGGTCAAATAGTTAAACTGTAGCAACCTTCCTGTGTCTGTTTCACCTGAAGTTTGTGGTTGTCTTTGTTTTCTGCTGGAAGGCCAACATGGCAGACCTGGTGCTGAGATACCCTGGGTGTTTGCTTTTAAAAACAAACAGAACCCTAATGTGTGTGTGTTTAACCATTTGACTTGCTCAGACTTCTTTGTAAATATCCATTTTGGCCATGATGATTTGATCATACCTGTTTAATCCAACATTTTGATGATGCACACTTGCTCAAGTTTGGTTTTGCCATGTGTTATATGGTGGAGATAGATACTGGGACCAACCTAAAGGGATCCCCATTCAGATGAGCGGATTTCTTTAATGTTGCCCAGAACTGCTTGGAATGGTCTTGGATTGTGGTTTATAGTTCTTGTCATTTAGGTGCAAGGGGTCTTCTGTGAAATCATCAGTGAAGTGAAATTCTTTGAAATGGACTGTGGCAACAGAGTGTTGCTACTCAAACCCCATGATGTGGGAAGATGATAGGCTGTTGGAGGATGTGAAGGGCAAATGTGTGGAGGAGTTGGAGGGGGTGTTCTGTTCTGCTGGTAGAAGCCAGTGTTTTCAGGGTGTTGGGGTGTTGTGCCATGGATGTCCCCATAGAAGCCCAAACTGGCCCTTCTCCCCCAGTGGTCTCCCATTGCCTGGTTTCAGTGTCCTGTTGTGATGCTTCCACATATGCAAGTTGTCCATGTGCTTTTAGGAGTCTGTTGCTTCTGGGAAGACTACTGGTAGTCAGAATACAAGAGGTTAGGGGATGCTTGGATCTCCCCCACTTCCTCTGGAATGCATCCTCTCAGTACTAGGATGTTGTATTTGAGGTGGCACTTGATGTCCAGTTAATGCAGCTTGGCTGTTGCATGGCTTTTAAATTAATCTGTTGTGTTAAAATCTGTGGATGAACATGAATGGGTTAAGAAAGTGAGTTGGAAATGCTGCTTTTAGTGGTGTTAGACTTGCTTTACAATTGTGCCTTCCCACAGCTGATGAAAAAATGTGTAGCTTTTGGATTTTTGTTGCTGGGGGAAACCACTAGGGAGGCGCTGTTGAGCTGGAGGGGTTGATGAGCTATGTGGGGCTTTCTTGGGAGCGGGTGCTGCTCTTGCCCCAAGCTTGAAGTGCAGTTGTTGGGTGGTGAAGGGAAGAACTATTGTCTGGGGATATTGCCACTGAATTGAATAAAAGCTACCCCTTGGGTGGGGTGACCCCCAAGGTGGGTTGGTGCTGGCTGCTTGGCTGTTAGCTCCACTTCCATTCTTTCAAAATGGCTTGTAACAGCACCACTTCCTGTCCAGGGAGGAAGTAATTTTAGCCCAGGCACTGAAATATTTAGCAAATCTTTAAAACAAAAGGCACAAATTCCATTTCTTTCTGGTTTCAAAAGGGTGCCTGAGCCATATGGGGTTAAGGTGCCCCTTCAGCTGGGGTAGTTGGAAGAAGCAAGGGCTGTGGGGGTAGCAGGCACCCTTTAGGTGGAGGCTATCTCTTTTTTTGGTAGAAATGAAGGGGTGGGTCTATGGTACATCACCTGAGTTGTGGGGTAAATGTAGAGAGTGTCAATCAAAGGCAGAGCTCAGAGCTGGGAAGGAGCTCTAGATGGCGGCTGTGCCTTAGAGAGAGCGCGCTCAGCTCCGTGCCTTCCCCAACACTTTACGCAACTTT
This sequence comes from Psittacus erithacus, assembly GCA_009867235.2. Classification (NCBI taxonomy): domain Eukaryota; kingdom Metazoa; phylum Chordata; class Aves; order Psittaciformes; family Psittacidae; genus Psittacus; species Psittacus erithacus. The sequence goes on from WYDI02030984.1 coordinate 18,516, forward strand.
CCCTAACTTTCGGGCAGCCTCAGGGGGCCCCCACAGCCCCTTGCCTCTCCTAGGCACTAATCGGGGGCTGAGCAGACCTTTTTCGGGCAGAAAAGCAGCTTTTGAGGGCTCCCTTTTCGTGCCTTGCTGGAAAGAAGAAGCCGTGGAGAGAGCCCAGGTCGTTGTTTTTCCAGCTTAGAAGCCATGGCGTACCTCCATTTTTGTGCGCTCTCCTAATGAGCTTTTTGCCCCGGACATTTTTGTACTAATTATCGCTTCTTTTGCTTTATCTGCAGCATATTTTTTGGGATTAGAATATATATTTTTTTTCATTCTTTGAAATTTGTATTTTCTCATTATAACTCTAAATATTTTGGATCTAATGTTTTTCCACTACCCGAAACTAATATCGACTTGGTCCTGGCGGTGGTGCATGGATCAGGTAGGTGAGCAATTAATAATCATAATTTGTACATTTCTGCCGTTTTGAATACTTTGATTTTTGACCGATTTGAGCTGTATTGGGATGACGCAATAAGATACAGAGATTATTTGCATCCAGTGTTACTTTGGGAAAGTTTGCAGGATGCTCCTCTGCTGTGTTTATTCTCGGATTTTCCTTGGAAAACCGATGATTTGTTTGAAATCTCCGTTTTGCCGTGTTGCTCAGTGTTGTGTATTGTTACAACAATATCGTTGCAGCGTCAGGACTTTGTTCCTGCTAATGAAAGCCAGTGAAACGAACTGGGACCTTACCTTTCTTTCAACTTTTGACAGTAAATACCTGGGCACAGGACTTCAAAGCAGACAGACACCCCTGACCCCCTCTTAATATTAAAGAATAAAAAGATGATGAGAAATAAGGACAAAAGCCAAGGAGAGGAGGGTTCAGTCCACAGCAATGCATCGAGGTATGATCTATCAACTTTCTTTTTTTTTTCTTTTTTTTTTTTTTTTTTTTTTTTGGGTAAAACCTGTGAATCCCCTGCTCCCTGTGACAGCCTCGGGTTACTGTCACTGCTTCAGCCCCTACATTTTCCTCATTTTTCCTTCCTTTTTAAGGAATGACCTTGAGATTGTTAGCATGCCACACCCTAATTTTTTTTGGTAGCGATTTCTGAAAGTTGTGTTGTGACTTAAGGGCCCATGTCATAGGCAAAAGGTACCATACCTTCATTCAGGGCAGCCCTTTCCTCCGGATTATGTTTTTCCAGCTTTGGAATTTCAGTTTTTAGGTTTTTTGTGCTGTGAAAAATGACCTTGTCGGTTTAGCCATTGCTGCATTGCACCATTTTACATACAAGGCAAATTTTTCTTTGAAGAATCTCAGAAGTCTAAACTTTAACTGAGGGCCATACAGAAGCTTGGTGGAGTAGTAAATTATAGTAAATAGACACAAGAAAAAGTTACATGAATGAAAAAAAGCTCATTTTGAAATATAAACTGGAAAGTGCCTGTTTGTCTGGTACCCCTTACTTCAGATTTTTATTTGAGCTTGTGGAACTTTGATTCTCTTTAGGTATTTTAGAGTATTTTTATACAATTTACCCAGACTTTCTCCTGCTGATGGTAGCATTTTCTGTCATAAAATATACACTGGCACTGTTCACCAGGGGCTCCAAGTGCTTTTGCTTGTTTGTTTCATGTATTTTTTGCTCAGAGTTTTTATTTACTTTTGTTGAGGACTGAGATTCTTTATGGATTTTTATAAACTTAACCTTGATGTGGGGAAACTCTGAAATGCTGGAGCTGTTTGTTTGCTGGGAATGCAGAACTACGATTACTGAATTGCTCATTTTGTATTTAAAGGGTTGGCTTTTTTTGAGGATTGGAAATTAAACTGTGCATTTATTTTTCTAGTATGTAAATACATTTGAGCTTTGCATTTTGTTCATTTTAATGGAATCGTGGCCTGTTTATTTTTCTCTGGTGTTGTCTTTGGTCATTTTTAACCAACATCAATAAAAAAGAATTCTGAACTGTCTGTTGTATCACATGTGCTCTATGTGATGTTTGCAGGTGTTTGAGTAGTATTCTTCATGTCCAGTATTTAACCTTCCTTAAACACACAAACTTGAAATGCTGTGGGAATATATGCATTATCAAATTACTGTAGCCTTCCAGGATAAACTCAGCTGCTGTTCTGGATGCATTCAAATCGCAGTCACGTTTTAGATTCTAAGATGGATATAGGTAAGTTTGTTTCATTTGAAATTATTAACTACTGAATTAGCCCCTGGGACTGTTGAAGCATTACATACAGCACCTATACACAGCTTCTATAATAATGCAGTTTACAAATACATCAGACTTTCCAACCAGGCTGCCTTGGTATTACTGTGAATGCTGCACACAGAATATTGCTTAAAAAGTCAGTTTTCAAAAATGATGACTTAGGTTTCAGCTTACTTAAATCTTTATGCCTTTTTTTAAGTGAAGATTTTCTGCAAGGGTAGTAATAGGTATAATTTGTTCAGGAAATCTAAATTAAGGTATTTTCATGGTGTTAGAAATATTATGCTAAATAGGAGATGAAATTGGAGACATCTAGCAGTGTGTGCACAGAAAGAAGACCTTTGGGGTTTTTGTCCTTAGGGGTTTTATATTTGCATAGTGTCTCGTGTACTTTTGGTGTGTTCATTGAAAGGTTATTTATTGTAACTGATGGATTTACATGCAGCCCCTGTTGGGTGAGGTTGCCCTTCTCCCCCTTCACAATTTTTTATCTGAAAGTTGCTGTGGGTAATATCCATGCACCTGAAGTGTGGGAACAATGGAGCACAGGATATTTGTAAGCCAGCCCTGTTGAACTTATTTCTGAGCTGTGAGTCAGCTGAATATCATGAAATGGGCTTTACTTCCTGAGGTTGACTTGAAGTTGTAGGGGAAATGATTTCTAGGAAGTCAGGCCACCTCTTTGCTTTACTGTAGCCCAGAAACATGCTCATGTCTACACTTCACGTGCTGCTGGCCAGCTTTTTCCCCAGTTGTGAGACTGTCTCAGCATCCATGGGAATGTGTGAAGCCTTGTTACCTACTCCCTGGTGGGAGGCCTGGGTGGTGGAGAAGGTCTATTAGTCTGATGCCATTCACCTGGGCTGGAGAAGCAGAAATGCAGGACCTGAGAAAGGTGTTACAGGAGAAGAAAATACAGTTCCTGTACACCACCTTAGTGTCCTGACTGGGGAATATGTTTGGAATTGATGCTTACCTTTCCAGGCCTATGGAAATGCAAAGGCATATACTGAATAAACAAAAATACCTGAGAATTGCCCCAAACCAGATGATTATTCTTGGAGAGGGGAATGGTGTTAACCCCACAGTTTGTAAGCTGAGGGGTGTGCTTGGTGCCTTCTTAGCTCAACAGCAACACTTATGCATTGTGTTTTGACAGTAAATCTTCCCAAACTTGCAACTGATTTCACGCAACTTTTTCCACCTAGGATAGGAGTTGGTGTGCTGCAGTTACTGGTAACCATCACCTGTGTATCTGGGACTCGCATTGAATAATTGAACCAAATCCTGGTGCGTTTTCTAGCATCTTCTGTGCTGCATTTCTGAAAGGCAGGTGGTGTAAGAGGGTACATCCGTGGTGCAACCCTCATGTGAACTGCAGGGGTGAGAGGCAGGCTGGGGTCCCCCTCAAGTCCAGGGTGAATGTTGTAGGGGACAGCAGGTTACAGCGTGGTGGATGCGTTGTTCTAGTCTCCCCTGGCCTGCATCTGTGGCAGTTGCTCCTAAATGCCCTGTGGTGTGAACAGTTTCTGCCAGAGGGGCTGCAGGGCTGAACAAACCCTTTGCATCTGTATCCAGCTCTTGGCTTCTGTAGCACTAAAATACCACTTTCTTGGGGGGAAAAAAAAGGTTGTGGTGGGTTAGATCCCAGCCTGTTTTGTGTTGAGAGAGCTGGAAGTCTGAGGTCTGAAATGGCGTTTCTTTGCTGGGTGGCCACCTCACAGAGGCAGAGCGCTCTGCAGCGTGTGCTGCAGAGCACAACAGCCTCCTTCTACGTGGCAGCCATTTTATGAAGATGTAGTTACATATGAAAGAGGATTGGAGGGGGGGGGAAGGGAGAAATGAAGATGTTAAACATAAATTGCCTATCCTGTGTGCCGAAGAGAGCAGAGAGCATCCCTCCTTTGATTTGGTAGTGCTCGGGAAGCCCCGATTCCCTGTGTAAGGAGAGGGGAAAGTTGCCCTGGCTGGCATTTTGGTGCAGGTCCAGTTCAGTCACAAAATGGCTGTTCCTTTGTGCCGCATAGCTGACAGACATACTGCATTGCACTGTGTGTACTCTAAAAACAGCAGGAAGTTGCTGGTGGGGAGTTCAAAGGCCATCTTGTGCTGGCTGGGGACGGCGATTGGCTGCGCTTGCTTGGTAACAGGCAGCGGCTGGCGTGGAGGCAGAGCCATGCCTGCGCGTGATGGCTGCGCGCGCCGCACGGCCTCTCCCACGCCTGCCCAGGCTCTGCTGGGCTGGACTTGGGCACGTAGCCACGGAGCGCGGTGCCGCTGCCTTTGCTTCCTCTCAGCTTTTATTCCATTTCATTTTAATAATGCCGGCTATTTTGAGATGCGAGTTGACTTGAAAAGGAGCAGGGTTATTTTTGGTGTGGCTTTTTTCCTTTCTTTCTTTTTTTTTTTTAACTTCAAAAGGAATTGCAGAATATCTTGGTATTCCTGGAACATCTGGGGCTTTTATTTTTATAGCGTTACAGCTTTCAGCATCCTTAAATTGCTACAACTCACTCTTGATTTCAGTGTGTGTTTTGTAACTGGTTTTCCTTGAGCTGAGTGGAAACGTTAAACGCATTAAAGTGCCCCTTCACTACGGTTTCAACTTTTCATCCAGATTTCATGGGTTGTTTTATAGCTGACGGGTTATTTTTTAGCTGTTTGATGGGTTAGTTTTTAGCTGCTCTGACCATCGCATATGTGCAGCCTCTTTCAGTTTCATTTGCACTGCCAGATTCTTTCACACGGGTTTTTTCCTCTCCTTTTGAAGCTTTAACCCTTTACTAAACTGTCCGGAGGCTTTTTTGAAAAGGGAAAATGCTTGATCAGTGCAGGGCACAAAAGGAATAATGTGCAAGGAATTCGTATGAATAATGATGTAATCCGCGTGCAGCACAAAGGAGATTGTTCATGGTTTGCTTTGTTACTTCTGTTTCACATTCCCCTCTCGAAGGAAATGTCTCATCTAATTACGAATACACCATTCTGAGACTTTCAACTTCTCTTGTTTCCTGTTCTGTGATTGCTGCCAGGAACGGATACCATATATACACTGCTATAAAAGAAAAGGCTCACCAACTGCAAGAAGCTACATCTAGCTGAAATTTAATCTCTTCTGGGTTGTTCATTTTAGTTAAACATCTTGAGTGAATGAGTCAATTTTTATATATTCTTTGAATGCATGTCTGAATAAAAATGGATAAAAGGAATAAAATTGTGCTTAATAAAAATGGAAAAACAGGAAATCAAGGGCTCACCTGAGTAATTCCGCAACCCTGCAAAAATGCTGCTGTGGCACCTAGCGTCTGCTGCTGCCGGGGCATAGCTGTACTCTGTGCACATGGCTGCACGCATGCTCCCACACCACTCCTGCCTAAACTTAACCGGTGCCTTCAGCCAAGAGAAGCTGACGTGGCTGAGATTGTAGATTAGAGCCTGTTCCGCTTTCTGTCGGGTTGATGTTTCACCTGCTGTACTTTGAGGGCAGCCGTTGCCCTTATCTGCACCTTCCCTGTTTCCTGTGAGCTGAATCAGAATTCTCCCATGGCTCAGGGAGCAATCATGTCGTGTTTCAGTGCCGTTGTGTTGTACCCTGACCTCTCTAGGGAATAGTGCTTCTGAGAACATGGGATCTCACGTTTGTCTTGAGCACTGTGGCTGGCTGCATTTGGGCTACAAAACCACACTCACATCTGCTTCAAAACAGACGTTTCCACTGTGAGCTTTGTGTTAGAGCTTTCAGAGGCAGAGCCGGGAAGTCAGTGGTGGTTAATTTTTATCTCTCCAGCTCATTATAAGGAAAAAACCAGTTCCCATCTTTGTCTTCACATTTCGCTCGTTGACTCAGCTATTCATATGTTTAGCAGGTTACTGTGTTGCTAAGCCTGTCTGAGAAATTGTTATACTGGCGTATCTCTTTCGGCTTTCACTTCTAGTTTTAAGGAGATGAGCGTGTCAGTTGCAGTGGGGCTAGCCTGTAGTAAAGTACCTGGGACTGAGCAGCAATGTAGGGACTGAACTGAAGCTTCTGATGCTATGGCTCTGCTTCCTTTAGCTAAAGTAAACCTACTTTGGGTGGGTTTGGTAGCTTATGCTGAAATTGCATCCCCTGATATGTAACCTGGAGGTGTCTACCCACAGTTTTGTGTTTCAGACAACGGTTCCAGCAGGAGTGGCAATGTTAAATTAGGCTGGTAAGTTCTGAAGATAGAAAAGCTTCTAAATCTCACGTTGCCCCTAGTTGCAATCCAGCTCAGGAAGGTGGTGATAACGGATGCAAACAGGTTCTGTTCTGCATTTTCTCTCTACTTGTTTAAGGGAAATAAATACAAACAGAATGGCACTGGGGGAGGGCCTGGAATACCATAATTAGATGGAAGCAGCCTTATAGCAGAGGATGTACTGTTCTGCTGAAATGGTCTTACACAGATACTTTTTGGTGTGTTTTTGTTTAAAAAAGGGTGCTGAAAATGCCTTTTGAAGTTGGTGGTGTGTTTGTCATGTCTGCCTTTATGTCCTTAAAGGGTTCTTGAAACTAAAGAAAGGCTAGATAAAAAAGTCATACACGGTGACTTGCAATGGAGCATTTGTGAGTCTGTCACGCTGTTAATGCCTCCTTTTCTTGGAGCAGGGACTCTCTTGGATATAATAAGAAGCAAAGTGTTGATGGCTGAGATAATCTGCACTGTAGTGTATGTGTTTTTCTGGCCTTGACTTCTGAGGTTAAAAAAGAATCAGAAGTCTGAAACAGTGATTTTGGATTCCCTTCTGGTATTGTGCTGGTATTGCTCGCGTGGGGTTTCATCTTGGCAGGCTTCTTTGGAGTGTGTTTGCCAAGCACCAGGATGCTGAATGCTTCTCACCCTGGCTATGAACAAATGTGTTGCAATGACAAGAATCCACTGACTCCAGAACACCTGACTCCTTAGGGAAAAGTTGCGTTGAAACTTCATGATTCTTGCAAATTTTATTGTTAGGTATAGATGGCTTAATAGAACTGCTAATATATTAATTATAGGAGTCAGTTGCATCTCTTTCATGGGGAAGAGCCTCTGCTCTTAACTACAGAGTTGTCACTAGATGAGAAGTTTGAATGCCATGCGCTGTCTGTAAAACAGGAGGCTTAATGATGAGCCTTAAATCTCTTGGTTAAAACGCAGCTTTTAACAGTCACTTGGCATAAAACCCTCAGGCCAGATCAGGCTCTCCCCTCTCCTGAACCAGAAACGGATTTGTGCACCTTCCCATTTTTGTTAATGGTTTTGGGGCCTAAATTTCCGTATTACTGCATTTCTTTCATGTTAGCTCTGAAAGGAAGTTTGCAGATGTCAAGGGAGAAACAACAATCACCTTTTCTGTACTAATTTAAACCCAGGTTGTGTGCTCGTGCTCCATTTCTCCCTCCTCCGCATGCATACACATTTCCTTTCCAAAGACTAAGAGCAGAAGCGACTGGGGCATGGCAGGTTAACCCTGTGTCAGCCCTGGGGAAGGTGTGAGGAGGTTCTTGGTAGTGGGTGCTCCTGTGAGTGGTGAATGTGGGCTGCTGAAACACTGCTGCCTTCCTTGGGAGGGAGGGAGGCCCTTTTCAAAACCCTGAGAACTGCTATTGTCCTTCCCTTTCTGTGCAGTCAAGGGGAAGGATGCTGTCTTTGGAGATTCTCAATGGCTCTCCTTAATCAAGCAGACAGGTCTTGACTCCTTTTGTCTCTCTGCTATTTGATGGTGGGGGTTTTTCTCTGACTAAACATCCGAAGCATTTTCAGCCTCTGGCTCGAAGATCAGAAAGGGGAGAGCCAGCTTTCCCAATCATGAATGAACTGCTCGTTTTGCTTGCTGGTGCAAGAATAATGTGCTGTCTTTGTAGTGGAGGGAAAAACCAAAGGCACTTCTGGAAAATACTTGTCATTCAAGATAGCCCAATGTGCTTTATAGGGAGCTGCAGCAGGGTAGCGAGGGATATATTTAGCTCACTGTGTGCTCAGGATTGCTTTGGCGTTTGGGAGTCCTGCCTGGGACAAGCAGGGGAGGCTAGAATGGGCTGGAAGCCCTCAATTCAGATAGTTATTTAGATAGGGTACCTGCTGAGTGCATAATCCCTCAGTTGTTCCAGTTGCTCCACCCCTTGTGCTATGTAAATGCAATTAACACCCAACCTCTGCAAGCCAGGTTTGCAGTCTCATGTGGGAGAAGTGTGTATTCCCCATGGTAACCCTTCTCACTTGCCTGTTGCAGAAAGTTGCTGGACACAAAATGAGGTTGGAGAAACACTTTTTTGTGTTTTTTGAGGGGCAGGTTGGTATCTGGAAGCCTTCGGGGGGGGGGGTGTTTGTGCCCCTTGAAAGCCTGCCTAGAGTTTGCCAAATTCTAAGTATTCAGAGTTGTTTGAGACTTGTTTCTGAACAGTATAAAGAGCTTGGCTATGTTTGTACCGTAGTTTAAGTTCCTACTTTGAGACAGAGCATTGTTAGAAATATGTACCATCCCATGGGTATGGATACTAGGAACAATATCCTTCCCTCCCTCCCTTCCCCTCTTTCCACTTTCTCCTGCAGGAAGTAAGTTGAGGAAAGCTCATTCACCAGCTGAGCCTTCTCAACACTTACCAGTCAGAAAATCAATCTTTGGAGACAGGCAAGCACCAGTCCCCTTCTTAACAGACTTCCAGAATAAAGTAAAAGGAACGAAAAACTACCAAACAAACAGGGAAAAACCCCAAACCCAAACCACCACAACAACACATCAACAAAACCAAACAAATAAAACAAACAATCTCCCAAGCCCCAGGTACGAATGTTTTTATCTCCAGTATCTCAATCTGAGTGCCATTCACTTGGTTCTGCAGATTCCTCTGTGCTGTCTGTATGGCATTATCTGTGCTTTCTATAGTATTTGCCCAAGTTTATTTCCCAAGGCAGGAGATAGATGCGTGAAGAAGTTCTTGGTCTTCTGTGGTCCATGTATTACTGCCTTTTTATTAGACATTAACTCTTATTCATTCAATGATCTATAGCCAGAATTGATGTTGTGTTTCTCTCCCTGGCTTGTTCAGCCTTGAGGTTAAATTTAATGTGGTCTGGTGCTTTTTTACAGCTGCCCTGTGACTTGGGTGCCTGCATCAACATTAATGGACAGTGCTTGTTTTTATTTGCAATACATGTAGGCATTTCATATATGTTTACATATCATCATAGGGAACAGCACATTTGTAGCTCAGATACTTGAAGGAAACATTTAGCAGCAACCTGCGATCCAGCTGAGTTGGTGTGTGAGCATCTTCTACATGGCTAGCAGCCCTTACTGAAGAGCTGCAGGGGATGAGGAGTCCCTTTTTGCTGGCAGAGCTGGACCTGATGGATACCATTGGTCTGGTGAAGGCATCCTGCTCGCTACAGCCAGTTGCTGCTGTGCCCTGGGTTGGTAGTGCCATGTGGCAGGAGTTCTGTTGAAGCCTTGGAACTGCTTGCTGACTGCTGGCCTGGCTCTTCCAGAGAGGAGCATTGAGGACCTAGGGGTGGCCAAATTGAGCAGCTGGCTTGCTGCTGTCCCTAAATTGGGGTTTTGCTTGCCCCTTTTCTCCTCTGCAGCTCATCTGTGCTGCCAGATGTGACACACCTCACTGTTCCTGTCAGTTGGTCCTGATTTTGCTTGGTAAGCTGGCAGCAACCTGTTTTGCTGTTTCTCTGGCCAGTCTTCTGATGTGTTACCAACTTTGGGTGGCTTATGGAGGGGTTTAACCCCCAGGTCGGTGCTGGCACAAGTGAACATGAGAGGGGATGGCATGTCTCCCAGCTCCCTTTTGCTAGTGTGAGTCCTGCTGAGCTTGTGAAACTGGCTGCTGGGATTCAAACTTGTTCAGATTCAGAACGTTCAGAAGGATTCTTACAGCTAGGAGGAGCTTGGCTTGTGTCATTAATCCTCCTTTATTCGTCTGGCTGAGCAAAAGTTATGTCCATCAAAAGCCATATTTTAAACTCTGGGGCAGACTGGTCCCAGTCAGAGCCATTCCCTTGTCAGCTCTTAGCTCCAGAGATGTGTATTGGGTCATTTGTTCAGCTTGTCTTGCGCCTCTCGCAAACGCATCTACTGTTTGCACTTGTGGAGAGCTTAGAAAATGTTTTGTTGCTGTTAGCAAAGATGGTTCCCCTATAAAATGAAATCATACGTGCGAAATTAAACAGTGAGGCTGGAGGCTTCGGGCGCTCTGTAATTACCGTGTAAGCTTAGATGCGTGATTGTAAAAGGCGTTATCGCTGCCGCTCAGTTAGTTATTTCTTGGAAGGAACATGTCCTTCTTGGTAAGGAATGATTTGGTTTTCTTCCCTCTCAAGTCAGGAGCAGGCTCTTAATTAAGACAGAATTATAGCCTGAAGGGCTTCTTAGAAACCAGGGGAAGGTACTTGGCTGAGTCTTAAAGATCTTGATTTTTATAGGAGTTTCTCACTTCAAGGGAGTTACCAGTGGTCTAACTGTAGCTTCCTTGATGCTCAGGGGTATTTTCCTGCTGATTTTGGAGGAGGGTGGACTGGTTGAGTTGTGATTTTTGTGACACTGAATAGCTTATCCCTTACTTATGGTTTAATTGAAAGTAGGTCTTGTTTGGGTATTAACTTCTGGGCATTAAAGCAGGCCATGTTCCAAGAATAGCTTCTGAAAAGAGGACTTAAATCTCTGGTTATGTACAGCGTCAGGCCTGAGTTGACATACACTGTTCTAATCCTGTTGGCAGGTAGAAATGCTTCCTGATTGTCTCAGTGATAGTTAGAAAAGATTATTTTATGGAATTGGGCTTTTCAGTTCTCTGTCTACACTGATAGAATAAAAAAAGAGACAAGGACATCCCCTTTTGCTTTGATAACAGGTTGTTTATTAAGAAAGTATTATTTGCAACAGCCTTTGAAAGGACATACCATTTCTCATCTATGGTTCTTTCCTGTATGTAGGTGTGTGTGTCATATGTGTCTGTTGCTGAAGAAGTCAACCTCTTTTAGGGTGTCACGGTTCATATCTAGGAACAAAGGGAAGAATTACAGTGTTCAGACAATGTTGTGGATAAAGCACATGAATTGTGCCTGTTGTTGTGCAGGCAGGCTGTGTCTTGGCCTTGAAATCAAGCTCAGGGCCTTGAGAAACAGATTGCTCCTGAGTGGGAGGAGGCCAGTAATGACTGTTCTGCCATTCAATACACAAAAGTTGTCTGGCTGCAGTATAGCCTGGGTTATTACAGTTCATTTCAGCTATTCCTAATAAATCTGAATGAAGTGTCTTCCTCTTCCGTGCACCCCCATGGGACGCCAGCATGACTCGACCAGAGGCTGATGTTGCCGCTTCGTGTCATGACAGGATTGGTTCGGATGCCTCCGGATCCCAGTCCCTCACAGAGGCTGCACCTCTGCCCGTGTAAACTGCCTGTCCCCATTGCTGCTGGAGCATCGATTCCTTGAGCGGTGTGGCCGCGTTCCCTAACAGAATTCCCCTCGCAAGATGGTGGGAGAGGGGTGGCTGTAAAATGGCGGCTGGGAGCTTAGAACAGGCTCCCGCGGCGCTCGGCTGCTGCCCTCTGCCCGCTCCATGAGGGACGGCAGCCGGGAGCCGCGCTGCGGGAGCGGCTGGTGGTGCCGGAGCTCCTGGGGCCCGCAGGGCTCACACTGGTTCTAACAGTTCCTTATCCGAGAGTGGAAGGCTTATTCCCATGGTGCAGATTCTCCCTACCTGCATATAGTAGCCAAGTTCAGTGATGCCATCGCTACAGATTTGGTGGAATTGTGTGGAATTATGTGTGCTTTTGCTTTTATGTCTTTTAAGTTCTTGAATTGTGAAGTCCGAGCAGTTTCATGTATCCTACTGCTGTAGTTTTGTACAAAAGGAGAAAGAAGAGAAAAACGTGGTTTCCCTTTCACGTTCTCCCAACTCTTCATTCACGATGATGTATCTGCAGTACACCCCGGCATACTACAGAAGCACCTAGCTGCAGATCAAGAGCTGCCTTGGAAAGAGATGCTCCTCACTCAAAAAGTTTGTAGTACCGTTACTGCTGCACTGCATTTTCTTTGTGACAGTGGGATTTGTAATGCTGCCTTACTAGCATGTTTGTGTTCAGTGAGTTTTCAGTTCTCTTTAATCGGGATTTAAATGAAAAACAGATGTTGGAGTGATAGGGCAAAGGTATTTGGAGTATTTTCGCCCCCTGAATTGCTTTTTATGGACACCTAAGATAGTTCAGCCTCTTACTGTTCAGTTGAGTAGCCTGCAATAAAGTGACTGTTCTTGTATATTAATGTAAATTTTAATTAATGTAAATGTGAATTTTAAATAAATACATGTACTTGATGTTCTGCGCTCCCGTTATTGGTTACTCGAGAAATGCAGTCTGCATTGGTATAATCCTTGAAACAGGAACTGCCCCAGCCACGTGCCTGGATAAGGTCCTTTCTGCTTCTCTGTTGCTGAATGTATTCTTTTTTGCAAGAAGTGTGTTTTTCAGTATAATATGTGTAGTATTATGTATACAGGATTTGATGCTGGGGTCTTTCAGGAGTTGGATGGCTGAGTTTTGAACTACTGGCTGTACTGGGGTATAGGGAAGAGCCATGCTGGAGCAACCACTCATCTTTAATAGAGCAGGATGGTCTCTGGATGCTCCAGCTCTCCCCATACCTTATTCTTGCTCACCCTGAGCGAGCCAGATCCTCCCGTAGGACCTGTGCTGCTGTATTGCGAATGTTTCCCTTTAGGGTGCTGCTGCTGTTCTTTTTTTCTTGTTGAAGAGCAGGAGATACACTGGGCAGTGATTTTTGAGGCTGCACTCTTACCATGTGTTCAGTGGCTGTCCTGGGAAGGAATTGTTTCTGCTGCAAAATGCCAGTGCAGGGTATCTGCCTGGGACCTCGCAGTTCACATTTAGGCTATTGCAAGCCTGTTGTAGTTTGGACATGGCTCATGGGTTGCTCACTGCACATTTTAAAGCTGTGACAGTACAGTTTAAATGTAATCTCTTCTTTCTCTGCCATCAGCCACTCGGCATCTGAAGAAGCCTCTGGCTCTGAGTCTGCAAGCCAGTCTGAAAGCGAGCAGGGCAGCGAGTCAAACAGCAGCTCGGAGTCCTCTGAAAGTCAGTCTGAATCTGAAAGTGAATCAATGGATTCGAAATCCCAGCAGACCCCTCCTGAAACCAAAGAAAAACCGGCCTCTAAGAAGGAAAGGATAGCAGATGTTAAGAAGGTATTGCCCCCACTGCATAGCCGTGTTAACCCTGGACCAGCCACAAAAGGGCAGACAGCAGGTCCTTAATGAAGCTGCCTTCAACTTCCTGCCACTTGCACGTTGACCAAACAGCTTCCAACCTCTGATGTCTCCAAGTCACTCGCTGGCTGTTCCGTCTGCGTGCTTATGTCCTGCTGGTGTCATCTTTTGAGAGCAGGAATTCATGTGTTTGATGAGGCAGTCCTTTGGGCACCAGATAGACAGTGATGGGACTGAATGAGGTGTGAATGAGGGATAGGTGCCTGCCATTAATACATGACCATTTCATCCTCTCCCTCTGTCTTTTCATTCTTCTCCCCTGCCTCTCCTCTCCCTCAGTAAAGCTTCCCTGTGGTACATAATCAGGAGAATTCTTGTCTAGGATTTGAGCCACTTTGGTTTTTCTCATCACTGTCTTCCTCTTTGGAAAATGTGGAGAAAAAAAGCTCCCCAGTGCAGAAGCTGTGCCTTGGATACCTGCTTTACCAAGGGATGGAGGCACGTGAGTAACCTGGTGTAGTGTGAGGTGGAAAAAGGAGCTCAAATTCCCATTTGGAGACGTGAACTCAGTGAACTGAGTTTACTTGGAGAGAGGACAGTCAGGTTAGGTCAGTTATTTTTTGTTTGTGGTGTGTAAGTGTTCTGTTGTTCTTAGCTGTGGTTTGCACTATGCACAGCTGGTTTGTAAGAGTGAGTTTTATGGAGAAAGTTGCTATGTACATAAAGGCTGAGAAGAAGGATCAGTGCTCTCAGCCTGCTCTCCCCACGTACCTGCTAGGGAGAAGTGAAGGGTTTTATTACTAGCTTCTCACAAATCTTTAGGCTGCTGACTCAGGTAATGGCTGAATCTCCTGTGTTCAGACGCAAGGAACAATGCATTTACAAGGCAGTTATGGTATCACAATATTCAAAGTCCTGTTTTATTGTTGGTAAGTGGGGACAGAAGGAAGTTTTTTTTCTTCCTCTGTGGGCTCCTAAGAGCATGTCCCTAACAATAAACATTAAAATCACTGTAAGGGAGCATATCCAGACCCAGGGTGATAATTAGCATGATGAAACATGAAAACATCAGGGTGCCCTCTAATAAGAAAGCCTCTCCCTTCCTTAATTTCTCTGTTAATGGGTGTTTTCCTTAGCTAGGTCTAACCTGGGCGTGTTGATACCTGTTGCCCTTGAATAACCAATGCAGTTAATCATTATATTGTTTAATTTGTATTTCTATCTAGATACACCCATGAAGGTGAGGTTAATTTGCGTTAGGTGCTGTTCACATTTGTCATAGGAGCTGATCCCTCATCTAAAATTTGTGCCATTTAAAAGATGAAAAGAAAAGGTCCTCACACACTTTGGGGAGTATTTTGAGTTCTTTCATGTGAATTTCTCTCTGTATTCGCATGCTCAGCAGATACACACCTTTGCAATCTGTTGCAGTGTTACCTTAATACGCCTTTAACAGTAGCAGAGAAGTTGCTGTGTTGCATCCTTGTGTTGGTCACGCATGCAATCCCAAGTTGCTGCTGCATCTCGCAGTGTATTTTGATTTCCTTTTTCTGCCAGTGGCTTGCAGAGGTATTTGAGGACTAGAGACAGAGAGGAGCAGAAGGAGAATGAACAGGTTTAGGAAACTTTAAGAGGGTAAGCTGTTCTGAGGGAGAGAGGAATTGTTGGTGTAGGTGTTTGAGAGGCACATTGGTGGTTTATATCTGCCCTGTAAATCTTCTGGTTTCCTGTGTCACCAACACAGCTCTACATTCACATCCCTCAGAGCATCAGTTCTTGTCTCTCCCTTCTCATCCTGTCCATCCAGCAAGAGCAAATGCATGCTGTTACACACAGTGTATTAAATTATTTAGGGCCTTGTTACAGCAAATACAGCACAACCATTCCCAGTAGTCACCTCTGCACATCCACACGTCAGTGCATCCAGGAGAAGAACTGGCAGCACCACCTATTGCCTTGCCAAAGGACAGAGTGCAAGGCAAAGGACAGAGTGCTCTGGTCCGTTTCCCATCCAGCTGGGCCGCAGAATTCACTTCTGAAGTTGCTGCTGGTGATGCCTCATTACTGGGCTCTTAGGCAGCTGGTGGGGCTTTCCCTGTGGAAAGGAATTGTGTATGGAGGCTGTTAGCAACAGTAAATGTCCTTTTCAGTTGGTAGGTCCATTCATTTCACATGCAAGGGGCTGCCTCTGTACCTTCAGCACTATTGCTTGCAGGGGGCTGGCTGTCTCAATGCTCTGTCCTTCGGGCTGAGTGAGCTGGAGAGTAATTTGCACCCTGGTGGAAAGATGGACCACTGTAAAGATAATGCTGAGATAAAAGATGCTGCTTTAGAGTGTTGCCAAGTACCCCAAAATAATCATAGTTCTTTTCAGCCAGTTTTTTAAAGTGTTCATCTGCTGGTTGCTAATCAGTGGTTTTATGTTGATTTTTAAGAACATTGACCATCAATGTTCTCTGAAGCGTCAGAAACAATTGGGGTGAAGCAGGCCTTCTGATGGTCTGTTTATTTTGCAGATGTGGGAAGAATATCCTGATGTTTATGGGGTTAGGAGGTCAAACCGAAGCAGACAAGAACCATCACGATTTAATATTAAAGATGAGGTAAGGAAAAAAAAAAAGGGATGAGGGATCACTGAACATATAAAACCAAGCAAACCCAAAGAGCAAAGGGAGGTCTCATGGGCATTACCTTGTAGACACTGAGGCCTAGCTTGGTACTTGGATGTTGGAGCATGCAGTTAAGGTCCCAGTTCCTGAGGTTGGACCTGCTTGTCCTGAGACCTCTGGAGTCAGCGGGACACCCACTGTGGGCTGAGGTAGATCTGCATGCACTGATCTGAGTGCTGGAATGGGGTGTAATGCAAGTCATGTTTTGCTGTAGGAATGTCCTGGAGAGAATCAGTCTGTGTAAAAACAAAACCCAAACCAAGACAAACCACAATACAGATACAACCAGGAATAAAGGAGAGTTCCCTGAAACACTTCATAACAACAGAACAGTCGTCGTTGCCCATCTGGGAATGGATCACACTGATAAATGCATTTGCGTGTGTTCAGGTTTATGAACCATCACTTCGGTTGAATATTGGGCAGTCTTTCCTGCTTCGGTTGGAGGCAACAACGGTCAGAGCCTGGCAAACAAACCTTCTGGTTGTTCCTTGTGCTTTTTCTGAAGCTGTAGGTATTGGCTACTGCCTTCATTTGCACCTAACAGGCTTCCTGCATAGGTCTTTCCATCTGCAAGGTCTTCAGGAAGGTTGAGTAGCTATAGCAGAGGGGAAAGAAGACCAGAGGGAGGCTTAGACTGGAAGCAGATCTTGGGGCACAGAGCTAGGTACAAACCATGTGGCTGGAAATGTGAAGATGAACCAGGTTTTCAGCAGAGCAGGAACCCAGTGATGCTCTCTGATAGTCAGCTCAGGGTTTTGAGCTTCGCCACCAAAATGCTCATTTGGATGCTCGAAGGGTCCTGAGTCGTGTGGCAGACGCAGGTCTCCAGCTTCTTGCCCTGGTGTGTTATTGTTGAGCCTTGTGGCACCCCCAGTGCCACCACCTGCACCCCCCCAGACTCCTGTGCTGGATGTCCCACAGAGCAGCAGGTTAGGAGCAGGCTTTGGGCACATCATTGACTTAGCTTTTGTTTTCCTTTTCAAGTTCGGCAAAGCCCAGGCTCGCTGGCCACCTCTCTGTGCGATGCCGCGGCATGCACTGTGCTGGCGATGTCACACCCACCACAGACCTCCGCTGCAGACCCCAGTGCCCTCTTAGGGGCTCAGGTAAGTCCCATCTTTTTTTGTTTTACAATATTACGTGGTTTTGCAAATGTTGTTTTCTTTTTCAATATCTTTATTTCCTACTACTTAAGGTACGATAAAAGTTCTTCAAAATCTGAGATGTGAAAACTTTGCTATACCACAAAATATTGTAAAAAACAAAAAAAAGCCCCATTCTCCAAATGATCCCATTGCTGCCTTTGTGAAACAGAAAGCCAAAATTAACGAAATTGGACTGTCCCCTTCTTTCCCCAAAGCAACACTGACTGGTCCCCACAGGGCAACTCCCATCTGCAGCAGAGTCCGATGGAGGGTGTGACGAGTCACAGGAGCAGAGTGCTGAGGCCTCGCAAAGAGCAGGAGGAGATGCAAAGTCTTGCTTTTGGAAGACCTAAATGGCAAGAGGGAGGAAATAGGCTAGCTCGAGCCTGCATGGTGCTGAGCACTCCTTGCTGCTGCTGGAGCTTGATACCTCTTAAGACTGCTTTTTACCTTTACAGGGTTAATCCTGTCGCCAGTGACCTGCTCTTGTTGCTTGCTGCTTGGGACTTCCAGCACAGTGTCTAGGAGCTTGTAATTGCATTCTTCCTTAACGCTTCTCTGCAGTATTAGCCAGCAGCATTGCCCAGGCAGCGTGGCAGGCTCAGAGCACAGAACAAGAATCATCATCACACCTCCCCGTGGGCTGCCCCATGACTCATTCTGGTCAGGGGACATGGTGTGGAGGTGGTTCAGGTTTTGGGGCACTGTTCCATCACTAACATGTCCTCTGAGACCAGCAGTTTGGGTAGGGTATTTCTGTGATAGAAATGATTGAGAATGGCTGAAAGCTTTAACAGTGGGGGGAGTTCTCTGTGGCAGGAGATTTTAAGATTGTAAGTTTTCAGATGAGATAGGATCTTTTAACTCCTGATTACTGCATCTGTAGCATCTGAGCACGAACTGCTATGCGTTAGAGAGGTGATGGTGCTTGGACAATTGTAAAGGAGAAGATAAAAGAGACCCAGGAGAGAGAAGCTAGGATGAAGGCTGAGAATAAGAAAGAAAGAAGAACTGGGGAAGGGACATCTGTATGTAGTAATAAAAGGAAAAGGAAGTATGAACATGGAAGACGGAACAAAAACCAGCACAGAAATGAGCATGGTGAGAGTAAATGTCACTGTCTATTAATGAGGTGGAGCATAAGGGGTTTTTCTGTTTGGTGTGTTTTTTGGCTGTATGACTCAATTCCTGCAGCGGGAGGACAGCAGCCCCCATGCCCTAAGAAGGGCTTTTCCATTCTAAGTTTCTATTCTGTGTTTGTCCCATTTACTGTGAGGGGGTGAGGCAATGGAACAGTAGTTGTGACTGTCCCATCCCTGGCAGTGTTCAAGGCCAGGTTGGACATGGAGCAACATGGTCTAGTGGAGGGTGTCCCTGCCTGTGGAGGCAGGGGTTGGAACTGGATGAGCTGTAAGGGTCCTTCCAGCCCATTCTATGAATCTATGATTGCCTTGTGGGAACTGCTTGTAGGCCTTCAGGCATGTTGTGTAGGTCTCTGAGCTGCAACCAGAGGGGGTGATAACTTGTGATTGACACAGAGACGTGGGCTTAAAGATCAGGAAGCAAAAGCAGAGTTTTGCATAGGGGTACAGAGGTACTCTGAGGACTAGAGCTGTCTCCAGGAATAAGAGCACATACGAGGATTTTAGTAAAAATAGTACTTGCCTGTGCATTTTCTTTGCAGTTGATAAATCAGCTTCAGGTTTCAGCTGGGGGATGCGAGGCATGCAGAGCCAGGTGCCTTTCTGAGTGTTCTGGGGCAGCTGAGAAATAAGTGTGGCCAAAACAGGCACAGTTGACTATGAAAAGGACAGTTTCAGGTTGGAATTAGTAATAAATGGCACGGTGTATCTTTTCTGTGGCAGGCCACGTCATGCACCAGAGTGTTCCCAAAATACAGCTGGTTTCATTATTGAGTAAAAATGGTGTTTGCTGGCCTTTTGATCAGTGTTTTGCCCCATATTTGCTGAAAGTTCCAAGAGTATCAGTACCACTGGGAAAGAGAGTTTCAGCAGAGGTAAGAAAACTAACCTGGTGAGCTGAGGTCCTCCAGCTTTTCTGGAGCCTCTGATAAGCCTGCAGTGAGCAAATCCTCACTTGGGCTTTAGTCTGAAACATTTCTTGCCCCTGTTTAAGCAAGTCTTCACCTCTCTTAGTAGGCAACATGAGCGCAAGACACTCACGTGGACCATGCCAATGGCGTTGAGTCTCCGTTTCTCCTGCCCTAGTGTGGTGAGGATGCTCGTGGACAGCCTGTAGAAGCAGAACTTTAAAGCTGCTGCTGCATTGCTTTGCTTGGTGCTGTGTGCACAGCATCATTTTGTTTTGTGTAGTGTGGCTCCACAGCAGAATTAATCAGTAAGAGTGTGTGCACTTTATGTGCTATAAGAGAGAAAGAATGAATGAGGTGGGAGGAGTAAGCGAGAGGGATGGCTGATCCCTTCAGATGGAAAGCAAGTTGGAGGAGGGCAGTTCCTGGTCCAGGTGGAAATAATGGTGCAGGAATAAGCTGGGCAGTGTTTGCTAGGAAAGGTGGAGCTAGGGAAGGCAAGTCATCATTTGCCTTGGCTGCAGTAGCAACGCCCCAGAGGGGGCAGCCTGTGCCCAGCAGTGTTCTGCAGCCCTGGTTCTGGGGCTCTGAGAGGGAGCCGTGTGCCCCCACGCTGACTGCTGGGCTGACAAAACCCTTAGTGGGGACTGGAGATGGATTTTGTCATCAGCATGTGTTGTTCAGGGAGGCGATGTTACTGAAATAGAAGTTGCGTGTGATTTCCCAACTGGTCTGCTTCCTGGTGATGATGAGTGGCAGGTTGGAGAGCAGGCAGCACCTCAGGTGCATGGTGTGGACCTGGCATGCTCCCAGTTTGCTGGTTGTTATCTGCAGTTCCTAAATTGAGGAATTTGCCACCAGCCAGAGCCTGTAGGTTGATGCTGATAATGGGGTGTTACAAGCACAAGCTCTGAGCTGCATAGTTCAGGGCGGAGGTGTAAATCTCACCCTTGGGATGATTTGATCAAATTAGCACAGTGTTTTGTGGCTGAGTCCTGAAATGGTGAATTTATGCAGAATTAAGATTGCTAAAATGTGTTTCTGCTTCTTTAAAATAAGTAACTTATTAATTCTGTATAAAATGGTAGAAAGCAGATTTCAGGCAGGGGCACCCCAGGGTCAGGATGCAGGGAGGAGTGAGTTAGGTTGGTGGTGGGTGAGGCTGAGTCACTGCTGTGGGGCTGCAGGCACTCGGACCGGGAGGATGTGGGAGCACAAGGCAGGCACATGACTCAGGCTGGGGACTAGCTGTGTCAGAGGTGATAAGAGCTGGGCTTGACACGCATCCAGAAAAGACAGTGGTGTCTTTGAAAGACGTAACTGAAGGTGGCTGAATTGCAGTCACAAGTTAAGAGTTTTTCAAGGCAGGAGGAGGTGAGGAAAAGCCAAGTCATTAAGAGATTAGCAAGAGCTTTGGGGAGAGTGCCACAGAGCAGGAGCAGAGAGAGGCGTTAGGAAGATGGACGCTAGAAACTTGGCCAGAAAGTGGAGTTAGTTTCAAAGAGCCAAGGGTTGTTTTCTCCAGATCTGGTCTTCTCTGACACACAGTAGGAAGCAGATCCATCTCTCTTGTGGTTTGCCAGAGACAGAAAAGAGTAAACGTGCATGGAAGGGCAACTGTCAGAAACCATGCCAGCATTGGAATGGCATAACAGCACACTTCAGAAAGAGGATAGGAGATTAAATAGAGAAACAGAAGATTGAAGGCTTTGAAGTTTGCATGTTGAAACTGAAATCTGGAATGCGTAGCTTATGTTGCAAGGGTAGGTAGGGCTGCCCCTGGGGTTTGTGTAAGTCACTTGCTTCCTGGATGCTTGGTCAGTGATACAGGGATTTCATCCTGGGAATGGGTGGATGACCATATGTTCATAGTAAGATATGGTGCAAAAGGTGGTGCTGTGTCACATGTAAATCTGACACCAACATAGTGGAATTCAGCACAGCTCTTGGTCTAATGCAGCATCCAGTATTCCATGTATTTTAATGGAAACACTGACAAAATTTCTGTTGGTGGAAGGGAAGCTGGAAAATGGAAATACAGAATGCAGAAAGCAGAGGGGTGGCCATAGCCCTCCAGAGCCTTGACTTTCCATGTTGCAGCTCACACCATCTCACTAAATCCTTGTGTGAACAGCTCTTGGCTGTAAGCTTTGGCAGCTGTTACAGGGAGTGGATGCAGCAGGAGATGCCTGTGGAGATGGACAGGCATTTCCTACAGCTGAAGCTGAATACTGTGGCAAAAAAGTAGTTTGAAGCAGAAGATTTCCAGTAAGTGTGTAGAGCAAGCGGTCTTGGAGGTTATTTCTGTCATTTTAATACTCCTTTAGAAATCTCACGTCGTTTTCTTCAGTTTCCTGCCTGCCAGTTTATGTTTTCTGGGGCAAGTGGATGCAAAGTCATGTGTTGGTTGAAGGTGTTATTTATGTGATAATCTGCTTTTATGGTTGAGTAGTTTTTGATGAAAATGGGGTTGTGCACAACCGGCCTGAAGATGTTTTTTTAGCTGTTTTGATCTGTAGGAGTTAATGATGCCTGCATTTAAAATAGTACAGCAAGTAGTGGGAATATCTCTAGATATATTCAACCAGAGAGACTTCACTGCTGGAGAGTGTAGGATTAGGAGGAAGGAAAGCAGCAGAACTCGGCTGTGACCAAGTCAGGTCCTCAGCAAGTTTTGCTGTGGGAGAAAACAGGAAAGCAAGGACACTCTTGTCACGAGAATATTGTCTTCTTATGAGACTTTCCTTCTTTATAAGAAGTTTCTCTAATGAAGGCAGAGATCGTAATGCATTTATAGCTGCTGCAGAAACACCTCCAAGCATTGCAGGATCCCTGCTGAAATGGTTAATATGGACACTTAGGAAAGTACATTCAGTTAAAGACCTTGTAAACCTAAGCCTTAGCACTGTGGCAGACTCTGAAGATGCTGTCCAGAAAGCACAAAGTCATGCTGCTGCCTGAATCTCGAGCACCAGGCAGGAGCGATGCTCATTGCAACACAGGCAAAGGTGGCAGCAGCTGAGCTCTCCCTTAGACACATTTTGCCTCCAACATCAGGGCAGTGCAAGGTTTGGTGGGTTGAATACACCCTATGGTAATCCATGGGGTATCACACACAGTACAGGTCTGCTGGGATGGCAGATGGAGGTTGCTGAGCTCAGGGACTCCAGGACAGATGCTGTAGAGCTCTCCAGCCTTTCTGCAGAGCATCCTTGAGGAGACAGTGCAGAGTGAAGCCTACAATCTGATTTTCTCTCTTTTCAATTAAAGGCAAGTAGTGAATCTGAAAATGAGAGCCCAAAAAGAAGAGGCCAGAAGCAGATGAAAAGAACGTAAGTTTCTAGGGAAGGGGTTTTAAATGGTGGTACTTTGGCTTTATTTTCCAGAATGGTCTTACTGGATTGTTTGGTAGGTGGTGTCAATGTGGAGAGCTTGCAAAATAAACTATGTAATATTTCCAGTAATGCTGCTTTGGATGACTGAAATTGAAGCATGAATATGGGGCTACAGATGGGTGCAATGTGCCAACTTCTCTTTGGTTTATATTTACCCACTTTGCTTGTGATGAAATCTGAACAAGTCAGGTTCGCTCTGTTGTCAGTCTGTCACTTCTCCATCAGGTTACTTACTCTCCTGCAGAGAGAATAAGTACTTACAATATAGTTAATAATAAAATAACATACTTAAAATAGGTTAATCCATTCTCCCCCCACCTTTTTGATTAACAGAGAATAACAAATTCTGATCCTCTTCTGTTACAACCTTTTGCTAAAACAGAAGAGCTTCCCTAAAGGATATTTTGGATGCCTGATTACTGTAACTGAGTTCCCTTGCAGTTATATTTCAGTGCCTTTTCCATCTAATAAGTACCTCTTAGTTTTTCCAAACACTAAAGTGAGCTGAAGGGAACTACAGGCTGCCTGCTGGAGAAATCTTAAACACAGCCCTGTGGTCCTGCTCCCTTTCTCCTGTTTCTTGTCTTTTAAATTTTCATTTAGTTCATTCAGTTCATAGGAATACATTCATTCCTGCATTCATCAATGCAGGAGAGAAGGTAACAGGGGGCAGGAAGGAACGTTGTAGTATGGACCAATCCTGAGCAGGGGGAATAATCCCTGTGGACTCTCCTTGGAGAGAAGAGGGGCTCCTTCAGAGAGCATTTTGGAGCTGCTCTGAATTGCCCACAGATAACAAGGCTTTCTTTTACTAATGGTGTGGTGTGATTTGCTTTCACACTTGGAGACTTGAATTGCCTGAATTTAGATGGCAGGAGAATTCTTGCTCCATTTCCCAGGCTACAAGGAGATCCTGTAACTGTGCGTGCTGTGGCTCGTTCTCTGTAAGTGAAGGAAAAGAGCTCACCTCTTAAGACTTTTCCAGCTCATTTCAGGAATGCAGAAATGGAAAACCAAGTGAACTGAAACACTTGCCCGCCCAGGTGTAAGAAGTACAGCTCTGCCACAAACACTGCTGTAGGATGTCTTAAGAGACACCCTTACTCAAGATACTGCCACTGTGTGAACCAAAACCTCAGTGACTGAGGTCTCTTCCTCAAATCACAGAACTACACCATAAAATCCCCCCTGCATTGTACTGAACATTCAAGAGTGCAACTTGAACTTTTACTCATAACTATGACCTGCTAATATTGACCTAGATGGCTTAGATGTCTGCTTAGCCAATATTTGTGTTGAAACATGATTGCCCTTCATGACCTGCATTTCTGACCATAGAAACAAATGGAAAAGAGTCATCTCTGGGGAAGAAGAAGATGAAGATGGAGGGGAGCAGGGCAGCAGTGGAGAGAGTGAGCCTGAACAGAAGAAAATTAAAGCAAGAAGACCTGCCCAAAGGAGGTAAGAAGTGGTTGGTTCAGTCTGTCTCTGCATAAGTCTTATTTGCCTCTGCTAGGTGGAGGCAATCTCTTTGTTGCTAAGCAATGTTTTTCTGGGGGCTTTTTTTGCAATATTACCTTTGTTTACCACCTAATAAACCTGGGTGGGATTTAGTTACTCTCTTGTCTACCCATCTCATGCTCCAGTAGTAATGCAGCTTGTTCCGTGGTAGTTAGAGCAGACTAAATCCCTAGTCTGTTCATATTTGAGATTTGAATATTTGAGATTCATGCTTTATAAAGACTTACTAAAATGGATGTTTCATAAACCATTATGGCTTTTTCATTCTTTTTATAGAACAGTGACCAAAACCAGTGTTAAAAAGACTTATAAACCCCAGCGTGGGAAGAAGAGGAAGAAACCAGACTCGTCTGAAGATGATGATGATGATGAAGATGATGAGACCCCCAAAAGACAAACTCGACGAAGAGCAGCCAAAAATGTCAGGTATCAAGAAGTGTGGGGTTGCTTGATGATGAGAGGTGGCTGGCTGGGGATAAGGGGCCCCAGGGGGCCCTGACTTCCTGTGTGATCCTGCAGGGATCCTGCTCTGTCCTGCAGGTGCATGTTGGCTGAAATGGGGTTCTTTTGACAGGTTCATGCTGGGAACATCTGACTTCACTTTACTGTGTTTTGCTGTCTGTAAAGAGGGAATGTTTATCAGTCCCTCTCAGAGAAATGTGAGGAGATTTGCATAATGTTTCTAAAGCACTCTCAGGTGAGATTAAGAATTGCAAATAATAGATTAAAATGAGTAAAAGGGAGCAGCTGTGTTAGATTGGACCAGTTGTCTGAGCGAGGCTGATAGGTAATGCCTTGGGTCAGAGTATTGAGACATGGTGGAGGTAAAGCATTATCCATTCCCCAATGTACCTGCTCACCTTTTGGCAGTCCTAATAAGATACCTGCAAAGAGCCACCTGAAGAATACTTTCTGGTAGTTACATGTTCATCAGAGATGACAAATGTAGTCCCTAGGGCAGTGTAGGCACCCAGGCAGCCTTTTGATGCTGTGCAGCCTCCAGTATTAAACAGAAAATAATCTTTCAATGAATAGAGGAGACTTCCTTTGGTGATGGCCTTGTTTCTGCTGCAGGGATTGTCCCACCTCCTCATGAAGCATCCGGTATGAACCATGGTCAGAAAAACTGTATGGACAAGAGAATTAGTCTGATAAAGTCTTGGGGGAAAACACTGAATATCTGACTGAAGAAACGCATGTGCTGAACGTGTACTGAACTGCAGGATAAATGCTGGAGAAGCTTGCTCCACTCTCTGCCATTCTGCGCATTTCTGGACTAGAAAGAGTCAAGAGGTTTTTAATCAGTTTCATTTTGTCTCATTCAGTTACAAAGAAGATGATGATTTTGAGACGGATTCTGATGACCTGATAGAGATGACTGTGGAAGGAGCTGACGAGCAGCAAGACAACTGTGAAACTATAGAGAAAGTCTTGGACATCAGGCTTGGAAAAAAAGGAGGTGTGTTTTTTCTGATGTCCATCATGTGCACTCCCACTTGGTGCAGTGCTTTGGCAACTTCAAAGTGTGGGGTCAAGCATTGTTTCAGTGCTCCCCTTTCCTCTGTGCCATTTATTTATGTCTTTGAGCAGCTTTTGTAAAATCTAGTATTGAAAACCCTAAAATGTCAAGTGTAGGTATTTATGTGCTTGGCAACTTTCATTTAGTGTGCACACATTTTAAGGCTCAGTTAGTGTTCTACAATGCTTGCTTTTCTCTTCTTTGAAGTATAAAATAGATCTTCCAGTAGAGACATTTTTCACAGCTCCATTGACAAAGCAATAATGAAAATAAAGCCCATGTTTTGTTCTCGTAGCCTTGCAAGAGTGGTTTTGTAAAGCTGAATGGTTGTGGTTTTTTGGTTGTAAGAGACCTTTGAATCATACTTAAAGAAAAGGCATTTATGACAGATTTATAAAGGTTCCCTGTGGAAAACTTTTGTGTGCCTGTCTCACTGGGCTGCAGAATGTGCAGGATATTCTTTGTGCTGTCACAAAAGATGCATTGGAAAAACAAGTTTCTGCCCTAAGTTAGTTCATGTCCAGTGCTTGATAACAAAGGTACTGACTGCAGCGTGATTTCTTTTGCAGCCGTTGGTGCTTCCACCACAGTGTATGCAACTGAAGCTAATGGTAACCCAAGTGCTGACTTTGATCCTGAAAAGGATGAGGGAGAAGTTCAGTACCTGATCAAATGGAAAGGCTGGTCATACATCCATAGCACGTGGGAGAGTGATGAGTCCCTGCAACAGCAGAAAGTGAAGGGCCTGAAAAAGCTAGAGAACTTCAAGAAGAAGGAGGAGGAGATCAAGCAATGGTATGCTCTACTTCAACAGTAGGCTTGGGCCTATCTTTTTTTAGCCAGAGGTTTGCAAAGTCGTGCCTGAAAACACTCGATTTCTTCTTGCAAAGCACGTTTCATCCACAGCAACTGCTTTCAGTGCACAGCAGTCATTGCTGTCTTTGAACATCCTCCCTCACAGAGATGGTGTGGTGTTGAAACATACAGGAAAAGGCATGAAAAAGCACAATGCTCCCACTTCCCAGGCTTAAGAGTTTTGGGGTATGGCAACAAATAAATGGTGCACAGATTCCCCTGGCCCAGGAGGTGACATGAAGGCTTGCAGCCTTAGTAATCCTTGTTTATTCTGGGCTTGTCTGCTTGCAAGTGTTCGCTTCAGTTCATGTCTGACCTCCCCAGGAACTTTAAGGAGAGCCGTGGTGTGTTTCCAAAGTGATAAAACTGGAGCAGCAGCTCCCATCTCGATTTGATTTTGGTTTTGTGATTGATTCTTGCAGCTGAATAAGGCATCATTTAACAGGGAGACAGTACGAATGTCTGTGACGTTTGCTTCTCAGTAATGATCTGTAATTATAGGAAGCTTGAAAAAAACCATCAGCAGTAGTCTGCTCCAGTGACTGACAACCATATTGCAAAGTAGAATATCTCTATGGGGCATTCATGAGCGTTATGACAGAAGCATTACAGTGGCTTTTTGTGTTGGATCTTTTTGCATGTAGGCTGGGCAAGGTATCACCTGAAGATGTAGAATACTTCAACTGCCAACAGGAGCTTGCTTCTGAGCTGAACAAACAGTATCAGATAGTGGAGAGAGTGATAGGTAAGTGAACCCAACACTTCTGTAAAGGGGTGAAGTGAAAGTGGAGCATTAATCTCACTAGACAGCAGAATGAGTGTATGGCTCTCTTCAGTATATCTGGAGAAAACAAAAATAGGTTTTAAGTGTATTTCAGTGTGTGAAATACAGGGATTTGAACAGCAGAAATTCCAGGTTTACAGATTTGTATTTACAAGCAATACAAATAAATCACTCTCCTTGCCTGGAGTATGGGATGATACACTAATTTCCAAGAGGATGTTCAAGTTGCTGCTGCTCAACTTTTTTGATTTCAGCCCATTAGATGTAAGGTGTTTGCATCCACAGCAGCAGTAGAGGCCTGGCTGAGAGCACCACTTCCTGTGATGCGGTTAAGGATGTGGTTAGGCTGCAAGGCAGCTCAGGGGTTAGATTTTCATGATTACTTACTGAAATGATAACAGGACTTACTGAGCACTTCAGTAATATCACAGTCGGTCGGACATGCAGTTGCCGTGGGAATTGCCTATTTCCAGTACAATTCCAAACAACCCATGGGGTGTGTGGTGGTGACAGCCTGTTTGCCCTGCTCCCTCTGCTGGCTGCCAGCACTCCAAACCATTCCTTTCCTTTTCAACCACAGCTGTGAAGACAAGCAAGACCACAACAGGACATTCAGAACTGCCAGGTAAAAGAGCATGTTTTGGTCTCTCTAAACTGCTCCCTCTAACCATGACCTACCTGTGTTGTGGTTGTCTGGGTGGTTCATACTGCCCTGGGAACACTGCTTGTGTTTCAGCCACACAACCACAGTTGATGAGGTTTGGGTTTTTATCTATCTATTGCAGCAAGCAGTCGTAAAACATCCTCGAATGACCCCGAGTACCTGTGTAAGTGGATGGGGCTGCCCTACGCTGAGTGCAGCTGGGAGGATGAGGCACTGATAAGCAAGAAATTCCAGCACTGCATCGACAGCTTCAACAACCGTAACAACTCCAAAACTATTCCTACCCGGGACTGCAAGGTTTGCTCCCATCTCTTCTCCTGCTGGCTTTCTTCAGGCTGGGTGATGACACAAGCAGTGGGAATGTGAAGTTTTTGTCAGGATAAATGTCAGAGAACATTTTCTTACCCTCCCACCAGTGTTTGGTTGGTTGGTTGCTGTTCTTGTATTGTGCTTTAAGGCAGAGATACGAACTCCTTTTAGTTTCCTTTACTCCTTGTACAGTGAGAACGTTATGCCCCCCTGGGGAGTGGGAGGCTTAATGAATTTTTGCAAAGTGTTTCCTCCTCAGAAGAAGCTGCAGCAGAAATGCAAAGGTTTAGTATCAGTTGGATGAAAAAACAGCATAGCTGGGAGAAGAGGAAACCTGCAAGATGCTGTTACCGTGAAGGGATGAGAATAATGGAGAAAAACCAAAAGAGGACAAAAAAAGTGGTGCTTGTTCCATCTCCTGTGCAATATCTACAGCTTACTGCACTTGGAGGGACTCACAGTGCTGGTCATCAGAACCAGAAGGCACCAGGGAAAACAACACTGTGCAGTGGTTATCTGAATTGCAGACATAAGCACTGGCTAGGAAAATGTGGGCAGACTTTCACTAATGATGAGAGATGCATTCTTTGCTGAATTCATAGGTTTCATTGCTGAATGTTGAGCCTTACTTGAGCATCTTTCTCAGGTATTGAAGCAGAGACCAAGGTTTGTTGCCTTGAAGAAACAGCCTTCCTACACTGGTGGTGAGAACCTGGAGCTGCGGGATTACCAGCTGGAGGGCCTCAACTGGCTCGCTCACTCCTGGTGCAAGTACGTATGGATGCTGTGTGATCCTGGGTTTGTGGCTCCTGATTTGTCTCCCTGTGGGCTCTGACCCTGTTGTCTTCAAGTGAGGTCTTCACCCAGCTTCCTCCTGCAGCGTGAAGGATTTCAAATGTTATCATTGCAGACATCGCAAGCAGGAACTATCTAAAGCATGAACTTCAGAAACCTTATGTGAAAACAAAACCCATTTTCCCTGTCTGGGCCTGTTCACAGGCTGGACTTGGACTTGGCTGTTGTGTGAGCCTACTCTATCTGAGCCCTTATTTTCCATTGTCTTAACTAAAGAAAAGGTGTGTGGCTCAGCATGCTTACATACTGGTTGAAGTCTTTGAGAAATAGCCTTCTAAAATTAGGCTACTGACTCCCCTCTCCCTTTGCCTCTGTCCTTGCTTGCCAGTGTGCTCATTTTGCAAGTTACAGTGCCATGTACAGTCTGGATGACCCTGGGATCCACCTGGAAGCGTTCTGATAAATGTTTTTGCACTGCCCCCTTTCTGTCCTTGTCAGTGATTGCTATTCAAGCTGCTGCACAGTAAACTAGTAGTGGTGGAAACAGGCCCTCAGAAGGCATTTATGTTTGTTCTCTCTCAGGAACAACAGCGTGATCTTGGCTGATGAAATGGGACTGGGCAAGACGATTCAGACAATATCATTCCTGTCATACCTCTTCCATCAGCACCAGCTCTATGGCCCTTTCCTGTTGGTGGTGCCCTTGTCCACTCTCACCTCGTGGCAGAGAGAGTTTGAAGTGTGGGCACCGGAGATAAACGTGGTGGTTTACATCGGAGACCTCATGAGCAGGAACATGGTATGCAATCAGGAGTGTAAGGCTGGGGTTTGGACTTGATTGAAATCTCTGCCTATAGCTACACTGAATAATGATTGTTAACCCTTTCCTTTCTACAACATTGGTGGAAGTTAACATTTGTCTCCTCTCACAGATACGTGAATATGAGTGGATCCACTCTCAGTCTAAAAGGTTGAAATTCAATGCACTTATCACAACATATGAGATCCTCCTCAAGGATAAGGTGAGTAATGGTCCAAGGATGGTTTTACTTAGGCTTTCTCGCACTTGCAAAGGGGGAAGCAGCCCCAAACTAATGGGTTTCCTCTCTCACCATCCTCTATGGTGATGGAGAACATACAGCTACTATTTGCTTTGGCATGGAGAGAGGAAGGAGTAGGGGCTAAGGGAGGGACCATGCTTTCTGAGTAAAGCCAAGGTGGATGAAAATAGGCATACCTGCTGAAAGAGTATTCAAGATGTGGCAGGAGTGCTGTAAAGCATGGGTAATTTTTACCTTCCTGAGGAGGACAAACTTGAGTACGCATCTTGGTCCCTGTATTTTGTTAACAAGAAACTCTAGTGAGCCCAACTGCTTTGATGGTGGGTCCAGCACCAGGGCTGGAGTAGGGCACCCTGGAAAGCACACACTGCAGTGTTTTCTGGCCATGGAGAGAGAGGCATATGCAAGGCGGTGGCACTTGTCTGACCCCCATCTCCTTGGGGCCTGTTTGTTTTGCTTCTTTTCCTCCAGGCTGTTTTGGGAAGTATTAACTGGGCCTTTCTAGGCGTGGATGAAGCCCATCGGTTGAAAAACGATGACTCTCTGCTGTACAAAACACTGATTGATTTCAAGTCCAACCACAGGCTGCTGATCACAGGCACCCCGCTTCAAAATTCCCTCAAAGAACTCTGGTCCCTGCTGCATTTCATCATGCCAGAGAAGTAAGTCTCTTTTTGGTCCTTCACAAATACCTCTGTGTGTTTTCCTGTCTGTTAAAGAGACTCGAGGGAGCGCAGAGTGGCAGAAATCCCTGTATTAAACTCAGTGGAGTTAGTGCAATGAAAGGGGAACAAATATTCGTGGTGAAAATCAGAGGTTGAATGACTGACATAAAGAGTATTTGTGGCAGCAAAGTGCGTAAGGAAACCTAATCCATACCTTTCAAATCTTTCTGCTGTCTTAGAGCCACCTCTAAAAAGCTAAACTTATTTAAGCAATCATCTCAACCATTTCTGAGGTTTCCAGTAGATTAGAGCTCAGTCACCCTCTCCAACCAAATGTTTGCCTGCAAAAAGAGCTCTCCCCCAAGTTCTTTTTGCTGGATCACAGAAGGAGGGAAGGAAAGCTTTGAGATCTCCCAAATGGAGGAGAACAGATTTCAGAGGAGCTGTTAGAGGAAGCAGCAATCCGAAAGAGCATTCAGAGCAGTGTAAAACTGCAGTTGTCAAAGCCTTGCCTTAGGGGAGGGCAGTGTTGAAAGCTCAGAAACTGCTGCCAGGTGAATGCCAGCAGGAGACAGTGGAGCAGAATACTGGAAAACTTGGGCTTCTGGATCCTGGAAGTCAGCGTGGAGCTCCAAGGCAAGATGTCAGGGAGGCACCTAAGAGCAGAGAGCCGTTTAGTTAGCCAGAGTGAACCTTTCGTCCTCCACTGTATCTCCATTAAATTGACGCTCTCATGTCTTGTGCAGCAGGAGCGTATTCAGTAAATGCTGTTAGGTGCAATAAGACAAGGTTTTCTGACGCCTCTCTCCTCCTCGTTTCTGTTGGTAGGTTTGAGTTCTGGGAGGACTTTGAAGAGGATCATGGGAAGGGTAGAGAGAATGGCTACCAGAGCCTCCATAAGGTCCTGGAGCCATTTCTGCTACGCAGAGTGAAGAAGGATGTGGAGAAATCTCTACCAGCCAAAGTGGAGCAGATCCTCCGGGTGGAAATGTCTGCTTTGCAGAAACAGTATTACAAGTGAGTTGTTGCTTAAATTACTGGGAGTGCCAACAGAAATGGGCTCATAGTTCTGCGTGCCTTGGGAGTGTGCTTCAGTATCCTGTGTCCTTCAGCATGCAATGTGGCAGACATCACGTGTAGTACCAGGAGCTTCCCAGTAGGTAGCTGAAGTAGGATAGATGGTATCTTTCCTCCTAAAAAAAACACTTCCATGCTTTTGGAAGATGCTTTTGCAGAGTGATCCAGTTTAGCTGGTCAGCTCTGCAGGACAGAGGCTCCTAGCGGGGTAAAGCTCCCCACACAATTGTGGTGATGTTTAATATTAAACTGCAATAATATCAATTGGAAAGTAAGATCAGGGTTTCTGGTGAGAAAACAGGAGTATCCTGTAGAAGAAGTCAAGTGAGACGGAAGGAGGGAAGTAGGCTGATGTCTGAACAAGATGTCCCTGAAGGCTTTGTTCCTCCAAGACTCCAACGTGCCCACCCTGCACTGACCAATCACCTGGATTTTTCACTTCTCTGCCTGCAGGTGGATCTTGACGAGAAACTACAAAGCTCTTTCAAAGGGAACAAGGGGGAGCACCTCTGGTTTCCTGAACATTGTGATGGAGTTGAAAAAGTGCTGCAACCATTGCTACCTTATCAAACCTCCTGAGGAAAATGAGAGAGAGAATGGCCTTGAGACCCTGCAGGTGGGCAGTGTCTTTGGTTAACACCTTTTTGCCTTAACTTTCTTCTGTCTTCCCACCAAGATAAGATCTGGTGAAGCTTTAGCTTCTTGCTTCTCTGTTAGCAATACTCACCACCTAAGTCTCCAGCCCTCTGCTTCCACTGTAGGCAGCATTCTGTGTCCATTTAGACTGAGAGCTGCATGTAACGTAGGATCTGTCCTGGATAATTGATTTTGTGTATGGCTTCTGCTGTGTAAATCCAAATGATTAGATTAGAGATGTATGGGAGAAGCATGACCCCAAAAGAATCAGATCTCTGCATGTCTCTGTGTCATGTACATAAGGGTAAGGTTGGAAAGCATCAGCTGGATTGATGTTCACTTTTTCAGTCTCTGATCAGGAGCAGTGGAAAGTTAATTCTCTTGGACAAGCTGCTGACCAGGCTGCGGGAGAGAGGCAACAGAGTGCTGATCTTCTCTCAGATGGTGAGGATGCTGGACATCTTGGCAGAGTACCTGACTATCAAACACTACCCTTTCCAGGTGAGAAACAGCACCATGGAAAACAGTGGGGTTCACTTGAAAATGTGAGAACATGCAGAGGGAGCCTGGCCAATGGGAGTCACTGAGTTTCCCAGAGATTGGTTGCTGAAATACACTGGAGGGAACGGGGAAGTCACTTCCGTGTGGATCCATCTCTGCGAAACACCTCCACTGACAGGTCCATGCTTTGGGCTGTGTCCTGAGATAAACCCCAAGGAGAGAACAGCAAGCACAGAGATACCCTGGCTGGGAGCCTGTAACGAGAGCTGCAGTGTCACCCTGCTCCTGCCTTGGTGATACAGAGGGCTCAGGCAGTGCAGTTTTAATTGGAGGTTATTTTTAATGGTTTAATGCTGCAGGCAGGAAGGGGGCTAAGGGCTCCCAGAAGCTGGGTGCAGCAGGTCCTCAGGGCTCCTTT
Organism: Psittacus erithacus; assembly: GCA_009867235.2. Classification (NCBI taxonomy): domain Eukaryota; kingdom Metazoa; phylum Chordata; class Aves; order Psittaciformes; family Psittacidae; genus Psittacus; species Psittacus erithacus. Next base: position 52,038 of record WYDI02030984.1, read on the forward strand.
ACCTTCTTCCTTACATCATTGTTGTTGACTTTTGCAGCGCTTGGACGGCTCGATCAAAGGGGAGATCCGAAAGCAGGCGTTGGACCACTTCAACGCGGACGGCTCTGAGGTACCACAGTGGGACTGTCCTGCTTCAGCAGGGTCCGGGTGGGCTGACCCATGGCTGTGACTGTCAAGAGGGGCTTAGTTCAGTTCAGTGCTTTTTACAGGACCCCAGATACTCTTAAAGACACAGAGCTGTATTGCTTATTTAAAATGTCCCACATCCACAGAACAGGGCTGTAGGTCACATCTCCAGAGCCCTGAAGAGGCTGAGAAGAGCCAGGATTTAGAAATTCCCTTCCAGTGGTATGGAGAATGAGATGATTGCTAAATGATTTGTTCCTCCAGTGGAAAGCTGGTTTTTAATATGAAATGGCTGAGGAAAAAGGGGGATTTTAAGTGTTGGCAGGCAACATTGTCCCGTGTTGGACGTGAAAGTCTCCACTGTTACAGGAGGGGGCATCTCAAACCTCCTGTTCCAGCTTGCTGACTCACAGTGACTGGTGCAAGGAACTTGTGCTGCAGTCAGCCCAGCCATGAAAAATGCCTCTCCTCACTCCAGACTGGAGGAGCATTCTTGTCTGACACAGGAGATAGAGTTGGGTGCTTCATGATTCTGGGAAAGTGAGAAGGAGAGACAGTAGTGTGGATGGGAAAGGAGCAAGAATGCCCATAGAAACTGCCCTTTGCCCTCTTCTGGGGGCATCCAGGCATTCAGGCATTTTGCCTTTAATTTGGCACCCTGTGCCCTCAGGCAGTGACTCAACCAATCTATTAGTCACTGATCTCACCCCAGCGGCTAACAAAAAGCACATGTTTGCTGCTGCCTCTGTAAGAGTCTGCTGGGCATCATGGTTTGACCTTCAGAAGGAACTGCAAGGTGTCCTTGCCCTGAGCTGTTTGCATTGCTTTCCCACAATGATACTTGCCAGGCTCTTCCTGGAATAGCACACCTTTCACCCTGCCAGCACCACCTCATTTTGTTCCCTGGCTTAAAGACCAGTGGTACTTGGTGTATGTGAGAAGGAAATCCTTCTAAGGAGCATGAATGCACCAGTCCTCCATCTGTTTCTTTGCATAGCTTTGAAGTCACCATTGCTACTTCATGTCCACAGTTACAAGTTGGTTAACTCATGGATGCCTTTTCTTTTGTTCGTCCCAGGACTTCTGTTTCTTGTTGTCAACACGAGCTGGAGGGTTGGGAATTAACTTAGCCTCTGCTGATACTGTTGTTATCTTTGACTCGGACTGGAACCCCCAAAATGATCTCCAGGCTCAGGCTCGGGCTCACCGCATCGGACAGAAGAAGCAGGTCAGAAGAGTTACCTGGGCTGTTTTCTCTGGGGCTTCAGTGTGTGCATCCAAACTGGCTCCCACCTCAACAGAGCCTCGAAAAACATTGTCTTTTTGCCCCCATTCCTGACTCCACAGAGTGCTGCCAACATGAGGGAAGCTCCTTTAAAAGTCAGGAGACAGAAAGTCAACCCAGATTTGCCAGATGCCAGGTCTTCCTGTTGGCTTTGGGTTCTGGGATGGTTCCAAACCAAGCCCAGCATGTGGCATCACACTTCTGAGCCTCATAGACTCTTCTTTCTTACTCCTAGAAAGTAGAATATCCACCTTTACTAGGGTTTTATTAAATATGTGAACAGTTTGATGCTAGTTTGGATTTAGAATGATTGTTTTGGAAGACTTTTACTCTATGCTCAGGCATGCTACAAGATTTGTATTAACCAAACTGTTTTATGCTGTTTCCCATGAGATACAAGAAGAACGGTGTTCTTCTAAAAAGACACATCTGTACACGAAGAGACAATGTCTGCAGACCAGTCTCCTGGGAAGCAACTGAGGGATGCATTGCTGTGTCAGCAGAGCTTGTTTAGGTGCAGGAAATAGCTCTGCTCTTCCTTTGCCCTATAGGTGAATATTTATCGCCTGGTTACAAAGGGAACTGTAGAGGAGGAGATCATTGAGAGGGCCAAGAAGAAGATGGTGCTGGATCATTTGGTGATCCAGCGTATGGACACCACTGGCCGGACTGTTCTGGACAGCACCTCTGGGCAATCCAAGTAAGTGGTTGTGTCAGGAGGCAGAGATGGCTGGTACAGTATGTGGTGTAAACAGCTTCCCCTGCTGGTGTTTCCCAGGGTTTATTTGATAGGGTACAGGGCAGGAGATTAATACATAATGGCACCTTCACACTGTTTTGGATTATGCAACTATTAATTTAGACATACAGGATAAAGATAATCTAAAGATAACCTAGTTTTAATGCATCACTCGTTTTTTACCTTCTGTTTTCTTCCTGGAGATCATCCTGATTTGAGGGAGCCTGGTGGTGGAATAGCTGAAGTTTGGCAGTGACCTCAGATTCTCCCCATTTCCACCCAAGCAGATGGAGGCTGTTCCCTTTCCAGTAGTTATCTGTGCTGGAGCAGGGAAGAGATCAATGAAAAAGCTTTTTACAGTGCTGGGTAGAAAACTTACTCCTTCCTTTAACTAGGAAAACCTTTGGTATGATTTTGTGTTGTTAGAAGTGCTGACTTAACATCTCAAAACACATTCTCCTTCTTGTTTGTTCTAGCAGCTCAAACCCTTTCAACAAAGAGGAGCTGACAGCTATTCTGAAATTTGGAGCTGAAGATCTATTCAAGGAGCTTGAAGGGGAAGAATCAGAGCCTCAGGTAGTTTGCAGTTTAAATTACGTAGCTGTTGGGAGTCCTCTGCAGGTCTACACTGGAGGTGTGTGTGTGTTTGCTTGCTCTTTGTACTTGCCTTGTGCATGAGTGTGGGTTGTTGAACAGGGCAAGTCTGGAGAAGGTGAAGAAAGAGAGCTCTGGGGATGGGGGACCAGGAGGTTGAGGAGAGTCTTGTTGTTGAGGGTTAAGTAATGATCAGCATTAGATCCCAAGAGAGTCCCTTGGCTCCTGAGGATTCAATAGCTAGTTACAGCAGAACCTGCTGAGAGCTCTGCTGCCTGCCTCTTCTGAGCACTCGTTCAGCATCCTTCTTTGGTTGCTGTCACAGAGAGGCAGGAGCCAGCACAGTGAAGTCGACTCGGTCGCCCACTCCTGCCTCAGTGCGCCATTGCTTTGCCAGTTCAGTATTGAGTGCTTTGACCAGTTCTCTTGATAGCCTCAGAACTTCTGAGATGCAGAACTTCCCATGAGGGAAACAGTCCACAGTTACTGTGTCTCACTGTCTGGACATTTTCCCTGCTGCTCAGCCTTGCTGTTCCTTTTCTTCTGTCCTGTCAGCCTTATTCATACTCTTTTCCACCACTTGAGATAGTTCATCCCTGCCCTCGGTGATGACAACATGAAGATATTTGCACTTCATTTAGCTCATATCAGTCCAGGCATGTTTAGCTACTGCACCCCACGAGTCTGTTCTCCAAAGCTCTGTCATAGTTTAAGCCCAGCCAGTAACACAATCATGCAGCTGCTCACTCACTCTCCCCTTTCCCTCCTCCTCTCTGGGCAGGATGGGGAGGAGAATGGGAAGAATGTAAACCCCACAGGTTGAGATAAGAACAGTCCAGTAACTAAAGTATAATCCAAAACTACTCTTACTACTAATGATAAGGGAAATAGCAAGGAGAGAGAATATAAAACCAAAAGGGGAAAAGGAAAAGAAAACAATAAACACAAGTGATGCACAATACAACTGCTCACCACCTGCTGACCAATACCCAGCCTGACCTGAGCAGTGATCTGGGCCTTCTGGTAACTCTCCCCAGTTTATATACTGGGCATGACATGCTGTGGTATGGAATACCTCTTTGGCTAGTTTGCGTCAGGTGTCCTGTCTCTGCTTCTGCCTGACTTCTTGTGCCCATCCTCACTAGCAGAGGATGAGACTGAGAAGGCCTTCATTAGGGTAAGCACTATTGAATAACAACTAAAACATCAGTGTGTTATCAGCACTGTTCCCAGACTAAAGCCAAGAGACAGCACTGCACCAGCTGCTGGGAAGGAGAAAAATAACTTACAGCTGAACCCAGGACAAGCTCTCATTTCCTGCTGTGCTCAGCACCCTCTGTTTCATCTCTCTTTCTTTCTGACTGCTAGGAGATGGACATTGATGAGATTCTGCGTCTGGCTGAAACACGAGAGAATGAAGTGTCCACCAGTGCCACCGATGAGCTCCTCTCCCAGTTCAAGGTATGGGCTTCCAGGCTTTGTACTGGAGTGAGGGGCTGTGGCTTCCCACATCTTGCCATGGTGGTAAGGTCAGTGACAAACAGGACAAATCAGGTCCAGTGAGAGGTGACCTGTACAAGCACTTTGAGGGGTTTTGAGGATTTGGCAGCTGGGGACACAGAGAAGGAGTTGAAGCTTAGCAGACAGCTCTGGGGTATTCCTTCCAGGGGAGCGAACTTCTAAACTTGTTCCTTTGCTTCTAAAAGGTGGCCAACTTTGCAACCATGGAGGAGGAAGAGACAGAGCTGGAGGAGCGGTCCCAGAAGGACTGGGATGATATCATTCCAGAGGAGCAGAGGAAAAAGGTGGAGGAGGAAGAAAGGCAGAAAGAACTGGAGGAAATCTATATGCTGCCTCGAATCCGGAGCTCGACTAAAAAGGTACAGTCTTGACACTGTCGAGGAGCTGAGGGGCAGGAGGCAAGAGCTGGCAGAGACAATGGTCAGGGGAAGCTGTCTTGAGTGCTTCTTTCCCTCCTCCACAGTTGGTTGGGAGTAGAGCACAGAGGTAGCACATTGACCTCTTGATGGCATCGGGCATTGGGCCCATGGTTTGTAATGCAGTGTGAGAGCCTGTATTGGTATGACTTATCTTAGCAGACAAAATAGACTCATGTACAGGGCAAAATATCAAACTGTGGAATGCCGATTTTGCTGCAGTTTGATGCCATTTCCCTTGGGTGCTGCCTGAGCTTCTCTTTCCTAAATGTGGCTCTTGCAGGCAAAAGAGGTGGTGCCTTCCCAAGTTTTTTTTTAGGTGATGGGATCTATCTCAGTCCCACAGAAAGCAGACTGTGCAAGGAAACTCTTCTGGGATAGGGGGCTTTAAGTGCTTCTGATCTGTTCTCTGGGAAGAGCTAGGGAAAAACATTGAGGTGAAAACTTGAGAGAAGAATAATTCATATTGGGTGATTCCAGATTCATTTCTGAGGTATCCTGGTTGTCAAAACAGCCTAAGGGACTGTGGCAGAAACCCATGGTAATCAATGTGTTTTATTACATCTTACACTTCAGTAAATCAAAATGCAGCTGAGAAACTCCTGTCGAGAAGGCTGTTAATGGAGGATAACCACCAGGGCAGTAGGTAGCTGGAAGCTGCAAGGGTGTGCAGCCTTGATGGGTTGATTACATGGGCTCCTGCATCTTTAAGAAGAGATGCTGAGGTGTTTTACAATTGAACACACAGAAGTGCCAGTGCATGAGAGGGACAGAAAAGGTTGGTAGGTTACAGCTGTTAATTGTAGTACTGTTTTTCTGGCCCATACAGGCTCAGACAAATGATAGTGAATCAGATGCAGAAACAAAGAGAAGGCTTCAGAGATCATCTGGATCAGAAAGCGAGACTGATGATACCGACGATGAGAAGAGACCAAAGCGCAGAGGGCGTCCTCGGAGTGTTAGAAAAGACACTGTGGAAGGATTTACTGATGCTGAAATCAGGAGGTCAGTGCTGAGCACAAGAGACAGTTCAGGAAATAAATACAGAAATCCCATGCAGGTGGACGGGATTCCCAGACTAATCCAGGAATGGTTGACCTCTAAGTGTGTCAGTGGTTTAGGAGAGGCTGGTCCACTGGGCCAGCTTCTGTACCTTTGTATAGTACAGTTTGCACCAGCTGATGACCTTAACATTCAGGTCTGTGCAAAATGGACTGGGTTGTCTTTGGTCAGGCTGCAATGGAGCTGGTACCTTCCTAAATTAATCCTTGTGGTAACTGCCTTTCTTGGGCCAAGTGGATTGAGCTAATTCTGTACTGCACATGAGGCACCATGAGATACAGAGCTGGAGAAGCCAAGGACTCTGGCACTCCTGGTGTTTTTCTGGCACTAGTCCTGCTGATTTAAGCTTTAAGTGAAAGTGCCCCCATGAGAAGCACTGGTCCTGCTGATCCCAGTGGTTGTGTGTCCTCTTCTGCACCATCAGTCCCTGAAGTCAGCTGATGGCTGAATTCTTTTCTTCTTGTATCTTTTAATACCCAAGGTTTTCCCAAAGATCTTTGAGTTTTTCCTTAACTCTCCATCTCTGAGTTGATTATTTTTAAGCAGGAGATGGTCAGACTTCCTGGATTGTGGTAGCTGCTCTGTACACAGCCTGAAAACATAGAAAAGGAAGGAGGTGTTGTTGTGATGTGAAATCTTAACAGCCATGTAGGTTATTGTGATGCAGCAGAAAGAGGCTGAAAGAGTGCAAGATGGAAAAAAGGGAAGAAAATGAACTCATTTGAAAAATAATCTGTAGTTTGAAGCCTTTGGGTCTAATCCCAGCACACGGCACTTGTTCAGTTGCAGCAGTGGTGTGTGACTTTTGCCCTAAAGTTGTTAGCCATGGCAGTGATTTTCACCATAAAAATAAGACCTAAAACTAAATAGCGATCCTGTCTGCAAACCTCTGTGATGGATTGCACCACATCTGGCTCTTGTGTGATGGGTAGAGTATTACAATTGCTAATGACATTGATTTAATGGCTCTTTTTTCTCCTTGGAAAAATGAAGTTAATAATTACCATCCTGGTGTGAGCCAGTGCTTTCTTTGAATTGTTTTTACACTGCGGTTATGCCTCTCCTCTTTTTACTTCCGCTCATCTGTCAAGCATTCAACATTCACAATAATGTTATGTTCTTCTCCAGCCGAGGTCACATAACTCTCTGTGGGGACTAATGGATTAGGCTTCCTGGTGCTGAAAGGTGCTTAGCTGATCAGTGTGGAATGCAAGGTTGATTATGTGGCAGGCTGTAATTAATATACTCAAGTGTTTGATATTGGACCCGCTTTTTATGGCAGCTGGTTTAGTTCCTGTTTGTTTTGGTTTTTGCCTAGGTTTATCAAGGCTTACAAGAAGTTTGGATTGCCTCTTGAACGGTGAGTTCCAGCCTAGCCCAGCTCCAGAGGGGTAATCATGTGGGGATGTTGGATTTCAAAGCACACCTGTAAACACATTGCTGCGGGTGTTTGATAAAACCTCCATGGACAGCACAAAGCCTTGCTGTCATATGTCAGTAACCCCAGCCCTGCCATACAGTCAGTCCCTCATGTCTTAGTTGATGAGCACTGATGAATACTGGCCAAAACCCAGCTAGAACAGTAGTGGCGCCGGGCTGTACACAGCATCATCCTGCTTGGCAGAGCCTGGGCCTTTGAGCATTTCCACTCTGCCTAGAAAGGAGAGGGAGCAGCTGTCTGAACAGCAAATGCTGCCCAAAATGCTTGCCAAGCTTTTGCCATGCATATTAGTTTCAAGACTCAATTTGGAGCATCTTTCTCTGGCTGCTATATCCCTCTTGAAGACAAGCAAGGAGAGGCACATGCTGTCTTTGAGCAAGGGTCTATGTAGCCGGGGTGCTATGACCCAGTGTAAGTGAGGAAGAAAAGGAGATGGGTATGTGTGCTGGCTCTGGAAAGCTGTGGCCCTTGCTGAGGTCTCAGACCTGAGGCAGGAATCCCTGCATGCATTGTATGAGAAATGATTGGGTGTTCAGCTGGTTGTACTCTCCTGTTGTGAAGCACAAGGCTGGCAAATGGGCCTTGCTGTTACTAACTTCAGCCAGGCAAACGGGACAGCAGATGGCAGCTTTCAACCATCAAATGGAGTTAATATGGAACTGAGAAAGCTAAAGGAACACTGGACAGTCACAGAAGGTGCCTGTTGTGCCCAAGATAGTTCTCACCTTTGCTTGAATAGTAGAAAATCCAAAGGGTTGGATCAGATGTACTACATCTGCTCTGTACTGTAGCTGAGAGACCTGAAAAATAGACTAAACCTGTGTTGTTTCCTGCACAACCTTGACTCGTGCAGGTTTCACAGCACTGAGTACTAAAAGCTATGAAACACTCGCCCAGGAAGTGGCAGGGAAGGAGTTATGCTTTATCAAATACAAACCTTTTTTTCCCCTTTTCCAGGCTGGAATGTATTGCCCGGGATGCTGAGCTGGTGGATAAGTCTGTGGCTGATCTGAAACGGTTAGGGGAACTCATCCACAACAGCTGTGTGTCAGCAATGCAGGAATATGAGGAGCAACTGAAAGAAAATCCAGGTGAAGGTAAGCAAGAAGGTTGTGTGCTGCTGTTGGGATGGTGACCTGGGCTCCATCTCACCAATGGAAAGAAGCCCCTGAGTCTTCTGCTCAGCCTGGAAAGTTGTATTTGCGTCTGTTGGCTTCTGCTGAACATGAGATTTTTTTGGGAGAGGCTGAAGTGATCAGCTTAATGCTGGCCCACAAGGCAAAGCAGATCATATTTTAACTGCCCCTGGACTGGGAGTTGAATGTGCTGGGTGCTCCATGGTAAAGCAGGATCCACAATTAGCACTTCCCAGAGTGCTAATCATCTACTGATGATGATGAACATGAGTCCATTATCAACTGCTCTACGTATGGCTGTTCTGTGCTGTTGATTTGGAGATAGAGGAGTCTGGGCTGGATTTCCTGCTGGGGGTCTGCCTGCTGCAGCTGAACAAAACTACTGAAGCAACAGCTCCAGTGTCCTTAGATGTATTTTTAAGGTGATAGTGGAGGTGTTTGGATTGTAGATCTAAGGGAGCTAGTGAAAGAAAACTTACCTTGGACCTGCTGCTTAAAGAAGAGGTTGAGGGCAAGGTCTTGATCTCTGTGTGCCTAGACATTTTTACAGAGGCACCTCTTCCTACAAGAGTTCTCTTTAGTTGCTGTGTTCTGTTGTTCAACAGGGAAAGGGCCTGGGAAAAGAAGAGGTCCTACTATGAAGATTTCTGGTGTCCAAGTCAATGTGAAATCCATCATCCAGCATGAAGAGGAGTTTGAAATGCTGCATAAATCCATTCCTGCGGACCCAGAGGAAAGGAAGAAGTGAGTTTGGCTAAGCAGGCAATGCAGAAAGAGGCTCAGGAATCTGGACTTTGTAGTGGGAAGAGGGAATAACCAAGCTCTGTGGATTTGCTTTATCTCCCACAGCATTAGAATCAGCTCATGTTTGAAATGCTTTCAGGTACCGTCTGACGTGTCGGGTCAAAGCTGCCCATTTTGATGTCGACTGGGGAGTGGAGGAGGATTCTCGGTTGTTAGTGGGAATTTACGAGCATGGCTATGGAAACTGGGAACTAATTAAAACAGATCCGGAATTGAAGCTATCTGATAAGGTAGGTGGCTTTTCTTGTTGTTTGCATTGGGTCTGTTGTTCATAGAGAACATGCTTGCTTTACTCCAGAAACAGATGTTTCTGTTCATAACCCTTCAAAAAATAACAATTAATAATAATGAGGAAAGCAGTGACCTCCATGGAATGTTGCTTGATGGAAAGCAGAGTTGTGTTATTTGATGGGCAGTAAACTAGCAATGATCAACCTGTGGCTGGGAGCCTTTCTACATGAAGTTCAGAAAGGCATTTTGCAATGGAAACAATTGTCTGAGACGTGCCAACCAGTTTCCAGTGCAGCATGAGGGTAACCTGACTGGCAGCCTGAGACAGTCTATCCACAGAGTGGCACCTTCCAGCTTTGTTTGCTGCATCTGTATCATTGCTGTAGCAATGTCTGCAGTTAACAGAGGGGACCAGCCTGCTGTTATAAGGCTGCCACAAATGAATCTGATGTGTCAAGGAGAATGGACTCAGTTTTGCAACCTAAATATAGCTTGCAAAGGTGTTGGGGGTTTTTTTAATTCCTTTGCATACTTACAAGACAGATCATAGAGAATCTAGAGAGCTGCCTTGGGCTCCTTTCACTTCTGCAAAAGACCATGGGAAGGATGCTGGCTTGCTCACTAGGAGCTTTGTTTTTGGCTAGACAGGGTGAGTCTGTGTGAGAGGCAGAAGAAATACTTGAGCCTTCTTGTTCTTCCAGAAGATGCAGCATCTCTGACCCTTTGCTGGGCCTGGAAGGACTGTTGCTAGTGTGTATCTCTTGTCAAGGTTTGCTAGGTGCATTTGGCTATGTATTTTTCTGTTTTGTATCAAAGATCCTACCTGTCGAGACAGATAAGAAACCTCAGGGAAAACAGCTCCAGACACGAGTTGATTATCTACTGAAACTGCTGAAGAAAGATCTGGACAAGAAGGAAAACATGAAGGATGGGGAAGAGGTGAGATGTGGCTGCCCAATTCTGTCGATTTTGGGATGACTGGGTGGCTGGTGGTGGGAGACAGTGTGTGTCCTCAGGTCACTGAACATCATTTATGTGAAAGAATATGGACTTGTCTGTTACCTGATTGCATTGCAATACTGAAATGAGAACTGTTACATTTAACTGAAGGACTAGGGCTCATGAGACTTCCCGCTGCCCTGCAGGTCCTGCAGCTGACTGTAAGATGGTTCAAGAGATGGGGTATGTTCCCAGGAAGTAGCTGTAGCTATTTGCTTGCCTTGACTTGTTCTGTTTTTTCACCAGGGCAAGCTAAAGAAGAGGAAACCACGAGTAAAGAAGGAGAACAAGGCTCCCAAAGTCAAAGATGAGCATGGGAATGATCTCCTCTCTCCTCGGCACTCAGACAACCAGTCAGAAGAAGGTGAAGTCAAGGTGAGTCAACTTGGTGGGTAGTGGTTTTTCCAGGTTTCCTTAAGGTGTGTTGTTATTGCAGGAGACTGGCAAACACAAAACCACATTTACAGCTGTGGGGGTGAAAGAAGGACCTTTCCCACCCACTCTTCTAGTGCTTTGTTTTGCGGGATCCTAGAATGGGTCCACGTCTTGGCTAGGAGGAAAGGGTGGCTCAGGACAAAGTCTGTTGCCCTTACGAAGGAGAGAAAGAATTGTTTTCCTCTCCTTTTCAGTACATCAGCCAGTGGTGAAGCTGGAGTTCACCAAGGTCATGCTGTTGCTTAGAAAACCTTCTGTCTTTGAGTGGTTTGGCTTGTAGTCTGTGACTTTTTGTTCATGTGCTGATCAGTATCTACCTTAGGGGCTGAGTGTTCTCAAGCAGAGCTGGCAGAGGGAAGCAGTGCTTATCTGCAGTGTGCCAGCTAGTTACAGATTTGGGCTCATCTATTTTGTGTATCCTTCAGTCAAGGGTTGGGTGGATTGCAGCTGGTTCAGCAGGGCTTGCTGTCTGGCTAATAAAGAGGTGTGAGGGCAAATTTGGACGGACCTCAAAAATTGCCTGTTTCAAGGATGGAAGCTTTATGGAAGAACGTGTATGTGAGGTGAGGGACTCCAACTTTGTGCTGATTTTCTAGGAGGATGGCTTGGAAAATTGCCCAGTGAAAAAGAAACAGAAGAAGAAAGAGAACAAAGAGAACAAGGAAAAACAGACAACCACTAAGAAGGAAAAGGAAAGTGACAAAGAGAAAAAGAAGACAAAAGACAAGAAAGAGAAGGTATGTGGTGCTCTGGGGAGCAGTTTAAGAGCTAGGAAGGTTTCTGAGCAGAAAGGCAAGCTATGAGGCTTATGATTCATTAAAAGCTTGTGTGAAGAGACATCAATGAAACACTGAGGGGTGAGGCATTATCCCTTTTTCAGCCCTCCTGAATTCTTCTTGCAAAGAATTGCAGTAAAAAGTAGGAAAGGGGAATATATCCAAAAGCTTGATGGAATGTGAGCAAAAAGGAAAGAGATTTTGTCAGACTGCCTTTCAAGTACAGCTGTCCCTATGAGAGGAATATGGCCAAATAACCGATGTTAAGGAAGAAAGGGGGAAGAGCCAGGAGCACTCAGATCAAAGTTGTGTTCCGCTGTGATTTATCACAGGGTTGGCAGCTCCTTGTCTGTATTCCCCTTTAATCTAAGCTCACCCCAAATATCCGAAATGTCCACACCATCAAGACTAAGTTGTCCTTGTTGCTGTTCAGGAATCACCAGAATGAGTGTTTCAACATCAGTGGTATGTTGTGGACTAAAATGTCCCTTGAATTTTGGGTACAAGTGCCCTGAGGCTGGGTTCAGACTGGAAGGGGGAGGTAAAGGCTTCTGTAATAATGACCTGAAGTACCTGTCCAAGGAACAGGTATGCACACCCTGACCACTAAGTTTTGACACTGAGGTCGTAAGTGCAAAGCAAGAAGTCTGGTTACTTATATAGGGGAAAGTTTGCTTTCCAGAGATTTTTGTTATGATCAAAGTTTACTCTAACAAGCTGTGATCTGAGGTTGCTTTCCAGAAGGTGTGAGGACTAGTAACATCTCATGAAGCTGAAGATCCTCATAGACATGAGACTACTCTGAGCTCTGTCCCTTGCAAGAGATACATATTCTTTAGCTTAAGCTCTCTTCCAAGTCTTCAGTGTTGGTTTTCTTTTCATGAGTATGAATATAGTTTTCATGTCCAAAATGTTGTCTATGACTTGTCTCTACTCCCACAGGGATGATAAATAGAGGCATTGCAGCTAAACAGTCGGGGATCTTGGGAGGAAAGTTGTAGGAGCAGTGCCCAGGGTTTAACAACTGCCAGTAACAACAGTGCGGAGGTTGTTAGTTGGATCACTTGGGATCTGGCTCCTCACGTGATGTGTCTAATTTGTCCTTGTAAAGCCTAAAGGTGGTGAAGCCAAATTGGGAAATAAAGGGAAGAGATCGCAAGGTCCTGTCCACATTACTGCAGGGAGTGAACCGATTCCCATCGGGGAAGAGGAAGATGATGATCTGGACCAAGAAACATTCAGTATAGTGAGTATTTTCCTTGGGAGATGGGAGGGCGGTGGCAGAGCCCAGCCAGGGTTTGCTTCCATGTTATCCAAGGATGTGTCTTGGGTGTCAGGGTGTGAGGCCTGTCCTAGTGTCCCACAGTGATGTCCTCTGACTGATATGAGGGCATGGTGGAACTTTGCGCATGTGTTGCCCACCAGCCTCCGCTGTGCCTACTAGTAGCTGCTGTAAATGGCACTTCCTTTCCACCCCAAACTGTTCAGTGATTCTGATTGCTCCTTGCCTAATGGTCAGATAAAGCTAATATCTCATGCTCATGAACTTCTTCCTGCTCTGTCTGATTAACAAAGGAGCAGTGTAGAGCCCTGTGCCAAAGGAATCACTTTCTGCTCTTTCGCTTTTTCAAGTGCAAGGAAAGGATGAGACCAGTCAAAAAAGCACTGAAGCAACTCGATAAGCCTGATAAGGGACTGACGGTTCAAGAACAGCTGGAGCACACACGCAGCTGCCTCCTAAAAATTGGGGACCGCATCTCTGAGTGCCTTAAAGCCTACACTGACCAGGACCACATCAAGTTATGGAGAAGGTGAGGGGTCACTTTGTTTTCTTGTTTGGCTGGTCTGTGATATTTAAGAAGGGTCCTCAGAGGCTGCTAGGTTTTATGTGGATGAGTTTGCCATTTGCCTGTTATTGAACAAGTGGAATCTTGTGTTCTCTGGCCCACTCAGTCCATGGCTGTTCTCTTTGTGCTGGTTTCAGCTAAACTGACTTCAGTCCTACTTTAGATAAATCAATACAAACCTCTTTATTTTGCTCTGAGGAACGTGGTTCCAACTCTTCTGCTCATCCTGTCCTGAGCTGGGTTGAGACTCTTTTCCAGGGAGGGTAGGACTGATTTGATGTTGGCTTGAAAGCAGTTGGCACTTAAACTGCTGATGTAGCATTTAACAGAAAACGTTCATGTCCTCCTAGGAACCTGTGGATATTTGTGTCAAAATTCACAGAATTTGATGCCAGGAAACTACACAAACTCTACAAGATGGCTCATAAGAAAAGATCACAGGAAGAAGAGGTGAGATCTGAAGTGCCTTCCCTTTGGTTGCTTCCCTTAAAAGTTGTCACTTTTGAAGTGTCACTTCTTTCATTGGTTTGCTTTAGTTGTTATTGGCAGTCTGTGATTTTCTTGACATCTTAGCAGTCTGGCTGCGTTTGCCACCTCTTGCATGGCATTTCTCCCTTCACCTGACAGCACTGGTCACTCTGTTCTGGCTGTTCTGACCAAGAGACATCATTACTTGGTGTGGCATGTTGTGTTGGGTTGACCTTGTGAGGGAACAGCCCTTTAGAGGCAGGATGTAGAAGCGGTGCCACGTGGCGCTACATTGTCCCTGTCCTCCATCACATTTGTGCCACTGCCATTTACACCATGCTTGGGCACAGCTGGTTCTCCAAATACTCAAAGAGGTGGGTGGCTCATGGCATGGGGACTCTGCAGAATATTCCAGAGCCTGACAGGCAAGGCTATTGCTCACACAGTCTGAATCTTTTGGTGAAGGAGCAGTGGAGCTGTAATGTTCCCTTCTACCTTGCAGGAGCAGAAGAAGAAGGAGGACATGTCCAGCATGAAGAAGCCGTTCCGCCCAGAGCCTTCAGGCTCCAGCCGCGACTCTGTGATGTCCCAGTCTCACGTGCCTCACAACCCTCATTCCCAGAAGATCCACTTGCCCCCTTCCCACGCCCAGCAGCAGATGCATGGGCACCCACGAGACAACTATGGCCATCCAAACAAGAGACATTTCAGCAACACGGGTGAGTGCTGCAAGCCAGGAGAAATCATCCCTTGTAACATAATGGCTCTTTGCTCTCGGACACAAATTCTTCTGGGACCTGTGGCTGGTCAGGTTACCATTTCTTTGAGAATTCAGCATGTTAAACTAGAGCATGGAAGACACTTAGTGTGGTGCTTTCCTCATTGCAGACCGAGGAGAATGGCAGAGGGATCGGAAGTTCAACTATGGTGGCAACAGCAACCAGATGTGGGGCGGGGAGCGGCATCACCAGTACGAGCAGCACTGGTACAAGGACCACCACTACGGGGATCGGCGGTCTCGTGGAGAGCCCCACCGGAGCTCTGGGAGCTACAGACCCAATAACCTGTCCCGCAAGAGGCCATACGAACAGTACAACAGTGATCGAGACCACCGAGGCCACCGAGATTATTACGACAGGTAATTATTCCCTTTCCTCTTGGAAAGGCTGGGAGGAACGTGCAAGGAGGCACTGCAATGGGCGGGCTTTCCTTAGGGGAACTGCTTTCCATCTGTCTCGTTCTCTTTCTGCAGGCACCACCACGATTCCAAGCGTCGGCGGTCTGATGAGTTCAGGCCTCAGAACTACCACCAGCAGGATTTCAGGCGGATGTCTGACCACAGGCCACCCATGGGCTACCATGGCCAAGGACCTTCGGACCACTACCGGTCCTTCCACACAGACAAATCGGGAGATTACAAACAGCCTCTCCCTCCACCTCACGCTGGAGTGTCGGACCCTCGCTCACCCCCCTCTCAGAAATCCCCCCTCGATCCCAAGTCACCTCTGGATCACAGGTCACCTCTGGATAGGTCACTAGAACAGAAGACCAATCCAGATTATAACTGGAACATTCGGAAAACATAAAGTGACTGAGAGGGAGAAAGCAGACATCTGAAATACTTGGTTTGATGCAACAGCTGCTGCTTTCTCCAGGACAACAACCAGAAACTTTGAACATGCTGCTATCATCTTCCTGGGTCAGGGAGGAAATTTGGGGGATTAGGTAGAGGAAGATTTTTTTCCCCTCGTTTTTTCCCTCATTTTTCCCCTCATTTTCCCCTTCATTCTTTGTTCCAGTTTAGATTCCCATTTCCTTTCTTCTCTTTTGTTATTGAACAGTGAAACTAGCCTTGCTGCCTCATTCCTTGTTTTGGTTTTGTTCTCCCCAGTCCAATGGACCCAAGGGAATTGTCCCCTGTCATTGTTTAACTCTGTTTCCTTTCCCCTCTTCCACTGTTGAACATTGGAACCAGCCTTTGCTGCCTCATTCAGTTTGGTTTGGTTTTCCCCAGCCCGATGGACCCAAGGGATTTTTCCCCAGCCAGTGTTTTCCCAAACCAAGAAGGCAGATCAGTGCTGCTTAGGGACTGTGCTTGTGTTACCTGACAGATGCTGCTTTGGTATTGGCGATAAACTGGCTGGGGTGGGCTTTGTGTGAAACCAGCATAGAGCAGTGGGGAGGGTATATTCAAAGAGGGACAGAAGATTCCCTCAGCAGCCAAACTTGGTTGAACGAGGGACTCAGTGTCCTTGCAGAGTGACTCCAAAGGAGTTGGAGCCATGCTGGTGACAATCCATAGCTTTCCTGGCCATATTACCATTTCCATGTCCCTGTCCATTTCAAGAAACTGGCTCTGCTTTGATTGCTGTTGTGTCTCCTGCAACTAAGGAGGTGGGGGTGACCTGCCGTCTCCAGGGCTACAACTGGCAAATCTTGACTCCAGAGGGCTTTTGGGATATGTGGGGGGAAAAAAAGACCTTCTTAGCAAAGGCTTATTAATTTCTAACTAGTCGGAAGTAAATCAGGTGAGAACAGTATTTCCCACTGGGCAGAGCTCAGGAATTTGTAACAAAGCTCCTCTTCACTTCTGACATGGGCAGCTGGGATGGTCCCGGTGCTGCAAGGTCAAAAGATGGCTCTGGGCATCCTGAAGCTCCTCATCTCCCTGCCACTGAAGTGTTCTAGACTTTGGGCAAGTCATTTCTATGCACTTCACCAAACAGTGATCAGAAACCTCTGCTGCAACTGAAGGATGAGGGGTGGTGGAGCAGAGCTCAGTAGGAGAGCAGTGGGCTGGTCACTGTTCAGCCATCAGCAGTAACTGCTGCAATGAAAGACTCAGCACCTAAGTGAGCAGGGAGAGAATGAGGAGTTCAGGACTGGGGTCCTTAAATATCCTTGCAGCAAATGTCTTAAGAGCCCAGCATGGCAGAGGGAAGAGAGGAGCCTGCAGCCCAGCTCAGTGCACTTAGAGCAAACACTCCTCCAAGTACTGGAGCCTCAGTGTCTGGTGCAGAACTGTGTTCAGCCTGGAGAAGGGTGCGATGAGAGGGGCTGTGCACAGGCTGCTGGCCAGAAGTAGCTGTGATGGTGGTGATTTTTCAGGTCCTAGGCCTTTTTCCATAGAGTCACATCCTGGAGACCAGTCACAAAGCTCTCCCAGCAGCCAGGCTGCCCAGAGCATGGTGCATCATCTCCTGGAGCTCAGTGTTAAAGACCAGGCTGTTCCAGACTCTTTTTGCTGGGGGACAGAAGCTTGACCTCCTATTGAGGTGCCAGTATCTGACCCTAATAAGCTGTGATGTCCTTTCCCCCAAAGAGTGAGGGGAGATGGTGTTCAGGGCTGGCTTCCTGACTCCAGGCAGTGCCTTGGCAGGCACACGCAAACCAACACTAATACCCCCATGTCCCATTCCATGCCGTGCATCCCTTGAAACCTGCTGCTGTCACTCCTTCCTGAGCCCGCTGGTTTAACGGGACACACGAGAAGTGTTTTGCTCCCCTTTTTGGTGTTTTTATTTTGCAAGGTTTCCACCAACTGCAGGGCAGCTTTACTTGCTCAGAGGCACTGCACTGCCCTGAGATGATAGTGTTACCCTAGTGTTGAGCTGTGCAGGAGGAGCTGAAGGCTTCCATAGTTCCCCTTTGGAGCTGTGGGGCGAGGGGAGGTGTGAGATAGCGGCGTTCCCCACTAAGCTGTGATTGCAGGCACTTGCTGTGGTATTCAACAGAGGTCCTTTCTTTTCGGAGGTATTAGCTTTTCATGTGAAAATGGAGGAAACCTCAGAGGAGCAGAGAGAGTTGCTCTTCTGTTCACCAAGCGGTGCTATCATGATGGAAAGCTCGTGCCATACACTTGTAGCAGAAGGCAGTACTGGCCAGACCAGTGTTACGGTTGGTGGAGGAAAACTTTGAAGCCCAGCAAGAGGCATTTTCTGTGTCCAGATATGGGGGTTTCTTGCCCAGCCTGGGTTCAGGGTATGAGGTTGGTTGGGGTTTTCTTGTGCAACAGCAAAAGCTTTTCTCATATCCACCAAAGAGCTGTCTCTGCTCTCACCTTAGCCTGATACTGCAGTCTCACAGTTTGGGGCAGCCACAGCTTCTCTGGGCAACCTGTTCTAGTGAAGATGGAGAACTAGATTTGGGAGAAAGTCCTCTCTGAGCACACATGCATTTTATATCCTCTCAGCACAGGGACCATAACCAGGTGCAGTCACTTGGATGTGAGTGGGATCGGAGGGGACAGGTCCACAGCCATAAACTTCACTGCGGTGTTTGTAACAACATCTGGTACAGCTTTTCCTTGTGAACCAGCTGTGAGATTCCCTCTTGGCATGAAAAGGTAGCAATTTGCTGGGGTTTTATTTTATAAACCAAGAGTTTTTCAGCCTGACCCCTTTGGAAATGGTGTAAAGTTTGTGTAATTCACACGACGGAAGTCCTGCAGGCTGCAACCTGCTGCAGGCGCAGGCCATGTGGTGCCCAACAGGATGGATACTACAGTGTTCTGACAGTCCTTATGTGAACAGTTCAAATGACCCCCACAAAAATACTGTTGTGCTTTCACCCATTTCCTCCCAACCTCTGCCTCCCCTCCTGGGAGAGAAGGACTCTTACTGTAAAAAACCACAGACTTTGAAACTTGTTGACTAAAAACAGTAATTAATATTAATTTATATTTGTGGGAAAGAAGAAAAAAAACCCCATGCCACTGTCCGAGTGATTTCTGATGTAAATATGTTGTTTATATAGTATGTATGAAATTTTCCTACATTGTAAAACTGCTGTACTTTTGATTCTTGTATATTAAAAAGTGTTATGGAGATTTTCAGAACAGTGCCAGTGTCGTGAGTCCGGGAGGGTCCGTGGTGGTCCTGGTGTGTTCCTGGTGAGTCCGGGAGGGTCCGTGGTGGTCCTGGTGTGTTCCTGGTGAGTCCGGGAGGGTCCATGGTGGTCCTGGTGTGTTCCTGGTGAGTCCGGGGGGGGGTCCAGGGTGTTCCTGGTGTGTTCCTGGTGAGTCCGGGAGGGTCCGTGGTGGTCCTGGTGAGTCCGGGGGGGGTCCAGGGTGTTCCTGGTGTGTTCCGGGTAAGTCCAAGGGGTGGCCGTGGTGTGACTGGGGTTTGTTTGGGATCCCAGGACCCTTCCCTGCAGCCCCCGGCATGCCGCGATGGGTGTTTTCACAGTGCAGGAATAAGCGTGTTGTTCTTGGCTGTTCTGAATAGTTTCACAGTCTGCGGTGACAGAGATTTGGAAACCCCTCCAGATGGGAATTTCCACATGATCAGGAGAAGCCATGTGTTTCCTCGCCCGTTTCCACCGGGATTTCGCTGGGATGGCACCAATGTTTATGGATTTAACCAACCTCTGTCTTTTCTCGATCTCTGGAGGTATGTAAAGATCTTTTTGACCCTTTCCAGGGAGAACTCCCCTTCCTGCTGCATGCATGGAGCTTTCCACTCTGTCCCCAGCCCCAGAGGATGTGCCTCTATCCAGGTGGGATGCAATGGCATCCTGCGCGCTGCTTTGGTTCAGTCTTTCCACCCATCCCCAGTGATGGCCACATGGCAAGACACGGTGCAAAGCTTGAAGCCATTTCTCCCCTGTTACAAAAGCTCATTGTAAAAAGAGCTTTTCACACCTGTAGCCACTTGGTCCAACCCTTCCCAGCCTCTGCAGCTGAGCCAAGCTGCAGCCAACAGTGAAACCTCATTGAGTTCTATGGCCCTGAAAAACTGGTTTCCTAAGGGAAAGAGTACCTGGTTCTTGCTGCGGGGCTGCAGCAGGAAGAGGGGCTCAGCTGGTGGGAGGCACAGGGAGGATGGGAGCTGGTCTGGGTGTCCCTGCCCGCAGCAGTGGGTGAATGCCTGAGGAGGCAGGGGCTGTGTTTCATTCAGAGCTGACTCGTTTCATCCCCAGGGTACCCATAGGAAAGCTGGAGGCGCAGGAGGAGCAGGAGCCGAGGAGCTGGAGCAGGGGCACAGGTGAGGATATGGGCTCTGTCCCACAGAGCTCAACCCAGCTCCACGCTGCAAGCAGCTGAACCCGAGGCCTGGCCACAGCCGGTGGGGAAATGACCCCTCGGCGTGGTCAAACTTCCCCTTCTCCGGGCCAGGCAGGTCCGGTCGGTGCCACAGCAGCGCCTGCTCCACAGGCACATGGTGCAGCAGCGCTGTGGCCGCCGGCGGTGCGGGGCAGGGCCGGGCTCTGTCCCTGTTGGTGCAGGTTGAAACCATTGCCCACTAGCTCTAGGGCACAGGACCCAGCCCTGGCACAAACTCCTGTGAGGAGACTGGGCAGCCAAGGAGCCCGACCCTCGCTTTAGACCGCGCCAGAGAGCGCCGGTCCTGGGCTGGGCGCCATTTTGCGCGACTGCGGTTCGGCAGCTGCAGCCGAGCACCCAGACCTCCCCTGTGAGGAGCGGCCCGTGGCCGCCGTGTCCCTGCTCAGCCCCAGCGCTCGCACGGGAACCCAGAGCAGCAGCAAAGCTGCCTGTGCCGGGGGATCAGCGTCCCACGGGCTGTGGCATCGCTCCCGAACCCCGCTGCCTGCTGTCTCCCTGCCTCAGTCTCCCCTTCGCTCTACGAGCGCCTTTTTGCCTCAGGTTCCTTCATTCAGCGGGCGCCCAAAGCGCTGCGGTCAGCCCCAAGGCACAGAGGGCACGCTGGGCGCCGAGACCCCCGTGGGGTGGATGAAGCCCCTCTCCCAAACCCACCCCCCTCGAGCTGCGGCAGCACCCACAGAGCCCGTCCCGCATCCGCCGTGCGCGGGGCCATCCGCACCCAGCAGGGCACAGGGCGGCCGGGACCGTCCAGCCCCGCTCCTGCCCGGAGCAGCGCCTTCCTCCGCCCCTTCCCAGGAGGCTCCGGCGGGAGGAGGATGCGGACATTGGAAGGCAGCGGGATGATGGATGGTGTGGGCTGGTTTGCGATGGGAGGGGAAAGAGAGGAGGAGGAGTAAAAGTCTGCTGGGGCCGCCGGTTCCTGCATCTTCCTCCTCTGCCATGTGAGTCTTTTATTTGATTATTTTACCCAGTTCTTATTTTCATTATTGATTTATTTGACTTTATTATTTGACTTTTTATTTATTTATTTTTCTGTCTTCCCTTTCTTTTTGTTTCCCAACTCTTCTTCCAGGGAGAGGATAGTGGTTAAAGCTCGAGCTGGATGGATGGGTATGGGGAGAGGGG
>WYDI02030985.1:0-14695 GCA_009867235.2 Psittacus erithacus
ACTGTTCTTATCTCAACCCGTGGGAGTTGCATTCTTTCGATTCTCCTCCCCATCCCTCCGGGACTGGGGGGGTGGGGAGAAGGACAGGTTGCGGGGGGAAAACAAGCAGGCTACATGCTTTGTCTAATTTACGACTAAGCTTAAACCACAACACCTAACAAGCAAAACCCTGAATTGAGTTACCTGAAGTACATCTCTGTATTTACTTCTTCTACGTGTCTGTATTTAGTTCTGCAGCCTTTAGCTTGGGGGATTTCTGATCTTAAATTTAGAATTTAGAGCTTGAATTAAATCTGCTAAATGTGAGCGGGTCCATGAAGCAAAGTTCTTACAGCCCACATCTTCCCAACACAGCTTGTCTTACTTACATTCAGTGGATGGGAACACAGAGCTGCACACACACAGAGCCAGGGACTCACGGTCAACACCTCTGCAAGTGCATGCTCAGCCTACAAACAGGACACACAGCCCCCTCGCTGGTGATCCAGTCCTGGGATGGCTGTTCCATCAGCTGCTGCTGAAGGTCATGATTTACTGGGTTTTGGTCACATTTCAATGCCACAGTCCAAGAGGCCACTTCACAGTGAGCAGTAGCCCACTGGAAATACAGTGTCTCCCTCCTCCTAGAGCAGTTTCTGTTTCAAACTCAAACACAATATGGCTGGAGAAGCATTTAATGCCAAGTACAAATTCCTACATGCAGCACACTATCATCACCAGCTTGCTTCCCTCAGGCAAACAGCTACATCCACCATTCTTGTACACGGGGCCCCTGTGTGAGCTGTGGGACAGCAGCACCTTAAACAAGGGGGATGCCTAACTGAAGCCTGTGCAACATGGAGCCCCTCACACCCAGGGAAATCTAAAGTCAGCTACAGAATCAAAATGCTCTTGTATCCCTGTACATATGTACAAATAGGTATACATATATATACACACACGTATATGTATATACGTATACATATATGTGTATACATAGGTATATATACATATATGTATATACATATGTGTGTGTGTATATACATATATATACATATAGGTGCATATGACTGACATTCACAGGTACCAGAATTACACCTTCATAAATAAGGCCTCCTCTATTAAAAATAACAATGATAATTATTTAAATATCTATCACAGCCCTGAAGAAAAGTAAAGCACTTTCCTTCCCGTCCTCCGATCTTCATCTGGAAGACAGATTTCAAGCAGACACAAAGCTTAACCATCAGGTGCGGGGGTTTTACTTTCTGAAGGCAAAGGAAAACCAATAAAACACATCTTATCTAACTGGGCTGCAGATAATCAGGTCTCCTTGTCCAGCAGTAGGAAAGCACAGGGTACCTACTGCTCATACTACTCTCATGATGATGTTTTACTTCAAGGTACAGACAAAGTAACTGTTGAATGCTGGATATCAAAGGCTCGGTAGCAAAATGAGGTTCTCCAAGTCACTCCATACACTACTCACACAGAAGACATGGTTTCCATTAGAAATCTAATCACCGGAGAAATCTGGATATTTAAGGCAATAATCTCATTATTCCATGTATATGTTCAAAGTCTGACCACAAAAATGGTCAAAGTCAAAATATTCCCTTCTTTCCATAGCATAACGGGATTTATGTCATCTGATGACAAAGCCGCCCACTGCAGAGCTGAAGATGACACAGTCCCCTTTTTCGATAATAGTAATCACTGTTACTGCAAGTATCACTGTCATAAAGCCATAGCCAGAAAGAAACCTATGGACGGCATTGGTATTAGTGGTGTAAGAGACTTAAATATCGGCTTTAATTTCTTACCCAAATTCAAGTCAAACCCCAAATACTCACTGACTTCAGTGCACCAGGATTTCAGGAGGGAGGAATATTAATTACATCATATTACAGTAGAATACGGGAAGAAAAGAATCTTCCCACCAATGTCTTTAAGGGGCTGTATTAATCTTTGCATTCTATTTCAAACCCCTGCAGCTCTATCACCGTGACTGTACCTGAGGCATTCTAAAGGAAGGGGTTTTCTAGTAAGTTCTGCAATCTTGTGTCATTTAGGCCCTGATTATTTTCTCTAAAGCCTCACTGATACACTTCCAAGTGTAGTTTATACGATTTTCCAAAAGAACAGGGGTGAATCTGGTCCAAAGCCTTGTTACCTTGTGAAATAGTGCTGGTAAGTCTGTTAACCTGAGGGAAGAAGACAAGCCAGAGCTGGGAACAGAGGAAAGTCCCCAACCCAGACGCTCCATCCTCTGATCAGCACCCGAGGGGGACAGGCAATGTGATGTGCTCTTATACACAATACACTCTGCCTTCTTCCTGCCCTCTATACTCACACCTGGTTTTCACACCAGCTTATTTTTGCTGGCTTAATACACAACTTGGTGCTGCTGTGGCCAAATGAGCATGACGTGCTAGAAAAGAAGAGAGTGGAACAACCGAGCAACTCGAAGGAAATGCAGGCACTAAAGTCTGAGTTTATGTCCAGTGGCAATTAACTCATTATAATTACAATATATAATCACAGAACCACAGAATGGTTTGGGATGAAGGCACCTTAAAGCTCATCTAGTTCCAACCCCCTGCCACGGGCAGGGACACCTTCCACTAGCCCAGGTTGCTCCAAGCCTCTGTGTCCAACCTGGTCTTGAACACTGCCAGGGATAGGGCAATCAAGATAACCACTAATCAGGAAAGCAACAATCGAGAGCAGACTCTTAGTTTACTGAATGACGAGTGCATGAGATGCATTTCTGCTGCTTTTCTGGACAACACACAAGCCAGAGGAAGCTGGTCTGTTACCGTACAATGAAAAGTGAACATATAGAGTGTTATTACAGGTTTTTTCTTACTCACGTTTTTCCAGCTGCTGTTGTCATCTGTGTCCCAGGTATTCCTGGCGTACCAGGGAAGCCCTCCTTTTAAAACATGAGCACTTTTATTTTCGCTCCTTTCCAGCAGCCGTAGCAAATACTTGGAGATTTCCTCCCACCGCAGGTAGTCTTCCAGCTGCTTCATATTTTCAGGTAATGCTGAAAATGGGGGTTTGTTTTCTTCTTCGTAAGCATAAGGAAAATCTCCAGTGCTCTTTTTCCCCATTAAATGCCCTGGAACAACAATTATGGTAGCATGAAATTACCCAAGACTGGTACCAAAGACTGGTATAGATTTGGTTGCTTAAACATCAGCTGGAAGATGAAATTGATAACATGAAGGGAATGGCTTAGACAAAGTCAAAGCACAACTGAAACTGGAAATGCCACACACAATTTCTCCTGTCTTTTATTCTACATTGTCATAGAAAATGTTGCTGATAAAAGGCAGAGAAAATCAAGCATTGTGCCTGGGGCTAGAGACAGGCATCTGGTAAGATTGCTGGAATAAGAAGTGGATGTAAAATCATAAAATCAACTAGGTTGGAAAAGACCTTTAAGATTGAGTCTAACCATAAGAAGCAGACTTGAGACTTTCCCGGCCTTGACATGCCATGTGGGAACTGTGGCATAAGGCTATGTTCTGGTGACTTTCTAGGAGCTAAACTGGGTGCACTTTTGATATACCGTACTTTATGGTCATCAAACTGAAATCATAGTTGGCTTTAGGTTGCAAAGGCGGTTACTGGGATGGGGAGGGTGAGAGGCAGCTCTGGAAGAGCCCCGAGCTGAGCGCCCCAGGGCTTCGGCCGGACCAGGGCTTCCCAAGGCGCCGACAGCTCCCTGGGGTGCTTCGGGCTCGGGTTTGGGTTCCTGCGTCTCTGAGAAAAGGCAGCGGTAGAAGCATCATCGCCAAATGAACATGTCAAAGCTGCGCTACCCAGCCAAGCTCAGGGTGCTGTGGCAGAGGCTGACCGGGACGCGGGTCGCTGGCCCTCGGGGAGCGCATAGAGCCCGCCCGGCACCGGCAGGTATCGGGAAGCGCCAGTCGGGGATTCGCTAGCCCCGAGCCGTCGGCTCCAGGGCACCGGCAGGAGACGGGGCTTCTGCCGACGGCCCCTCCGAGCCGATGGCGGGGACAGGGACGCTCGGTTGGACGCCGGGCGGTAGCCCCCGTGTCCTCCCGGCCGAGGCACCTAGAGCCGCCGCGGGAGCGCCGTCTGGCCGGACGGAGACTTACCCACAGCCCAGTGGCTGCCGCGGGGGTAGATCTTGGAGAGCGCGGGGGAGCCGCCGGGTTGGAGGGGAGCCGAGCCGCCCTGCGCCGCCAGCAGCGCCAGCGCCAGCAGCGGCAGAGCGCCGGGCCTCCGCGGGCCGCCGCCGCCCATCCTGCCGCGCCGGGGCCGCCGGTGCAGCCGCTGAGCAGCGCCGGCTCCGTCCGGGTGAAGCGCTGCCGCCGCCGCCGCCCATTTATGCGGAGCCGGGACCGGGCGCGAGCGGGACTCCCGCGCCTGACGCCTCCTCGCGGGGCTGCGGCCGCCCCTGGCCCCCGCCCGCCTCCCGCCCCTGCGGGGGGGCCCTTCCCTGCGGTCCCCCTCCCGCCGCCGCCCGCAGCCCCGGGACCCGCTCACAGGCGTCCCACCGCCTGCCCCGCTCGCGTTCGCCCCGTCCTGTCCCCCCCCCCCCGCTGCTCCCGCTTGCGCACATCCCGTGCGGGGCCGCAGGGATGGGGCATGGGACCGGCAGGAGCGTTCCGCTGCCCTCGCTGCAGCGACCAAACCGGGTGATAGGTTTTAACAAAAGCTTGTAACGTGCTCCAGGGTTTCTCTAGCGGGAGGAATGGCTGTGAAGGGACCAGGCTCGCAGGATAACATCACCTGAGGCTCACTGAAATAGAACATCTTGCGCGAAGAGTTTCTTTTAGTTTCCACTGTCACATAAATTTACCTTCATGGGTGGCAGGAACGTCCCTCACAGATCTACAGGACTTGGAGTTTTGCTGCACAGAGAACCTGGGAACTTCCAGCAGTCTAAAGCACCGGGAACCGGTCAGCTTTGTAATAGTGGGTGAAAAGACCTTAATCCTGAAGAGACAGTGCAGAGAAGAGGGTGGGTGAACCACTGAAGGAGGCAATGGGCAACAGTAAAGGCCGCAAAATAGTAGAAACTGAAACATGTACTCAGCTCCAGGCGAGTGAGTAGTTCCACTGAGGTGAAGGTGGAAGTAGCAGAGGGTCATGGAGTCCTGATGTGCTGTTTGTCTCAAGGAGAACACAGGCAGGGATGGAGTCATGTGGAACTGGTACAGTTTATGTAGTGTCTTGTTCCCTAGGCACCTAGGTGGGGTACACGGTTACCAGAGCTGAGTGCCAGAGGCTTGCCATATCCTTCAGCTAACCCTGCCTGGCTGGGACTGTACTACACCCGCTACCGTGTATGCAAACTAACACGATTACTGGGCAAACCAGTGGGTACAATCACTTTGGAATTCAATCTGTATCCTCTTGTAGGAGCTAAATTGTTCCCTTGCTTAATCTCATGTTATTGCATCTTCTTCTACTGATTAATGTGATTCATTCCTTTATTTCGGTTATTAATTATGAATTTTTGTTTAATGTACAGTGGTATTCTGATGCCTCAATGGCATTCCTCTAGCAGGCTGCAGTGCAGCTACAGACAACACGTGCTCTGTGCTGAGTGGCAGTGATCCAATACAATATTCCCACTTGTGGGACATTGTCATTGTTCTTTGCAAGAAATCAGAAATTCAGGAAACTGTCCAGAGTGCTGAGGATGTGCTGTGCTGAGGGATCCCACCAGAAACCAGGGAGATGGGGTACAAAGGTGAGCACAGAAACTGCTGTCAAGGCTTGGACCACGCATAGGCTGATGAGCACCTGGTCTGTGCTTATCAGATTATTTGGGTGCTGGGCAGGGACAGCAGGGATGTTCCCAAATAAACACCCTTCCTCCTTGGCCTCATCACCTTCCACAGCCCAGCCGAGGATCCAGCCCACTCTTGGAATACATTTCATTCTAATTTCTTTCTTTACTTGTTCTAAGGATAAAAAAGGTAAAATGGATTTATTTAAATTATTATATTTATGAACCTTTCAGAATAATACTCATCTGATAACACACAAAAACAATACAGTGCTGCCCCCCAACAGAAAGAAGAGCCAGGTACCATGAACATATGTTATGAACTGTGACTCAGTTGAGACAATCTTTGTTAAAGAAGAAGTCTGATCATGTTCATCTGTGTTGGAACACCCAGAAGCAGCTCTCTCCATTTTAAAATACCTTTCTACCTTTCCTATACCCCATGGCAAAGTGAACTCTCGCTGTGCTCCACAGCAGGAAACATGAATGGGTTTTAAATGCTATTACCACAATGACACTCTTTAATTTGCTTCCTTTACATTTTAGACAGCTCTGACTGTTCTATCAGCAAGGCAGGTTTCTGGCAAGAGAAAGGGCTAACAGAAGAATGGCGAGCATTTCATCACTCCCTTTGTAGGGATCCTGCCATCGGAGGCAGCTGTAATGTATGTACAGAACAAACAATGGCTGAAGCGTATCACCAATGCAATAATAGGGCACAATCACCCAGGAATACTTGGTAAATATTGAGATGCTGAAAAGACTTCATCTGCAGCACTTCCCTCCTGCAGGGAGGGCAGGCACCTGAGAACAGCCCCAGAGCTGACCGCAGCAGCAGCTCCCTGAGGAACTGAAGACATTTTTGCCTCAAGAGCTCCCCACTTTGCAGGGGCTGAGCAATAGGAAGCAAGAAACACGTTTGATAGGCCACAGCCGACATTTGTGCTGTGTTCAGGAAGCACTGGGTGCAGGCAGCTTGTTGCTTGTGCTCATCAGGGGAAGCACCTCTCAGGATGGGCTCAGGGTGCAGGTTAAGCGCAGGGTTCATGGCAAAGGGTCAGGGCTCATTTTCCCTGGGCAGGCTGAGCTGTTCCAGCGGGATTTCCGCACGAGCTGGGGCTGGGATAGTGCAGCCAGGGGCAAGTGACTCATCTGCAGCTTGCTGGGTTGCAACTAAATCGATGGAAAATAAGCACTGAAGAAAACTGAAAGTGCAAGGTTTATTTCCCAAATGACAACTTCCTTCCAGATAAAGCTGCTGGGCTTAGAAATACTGCACAGTGTTGGAGAAAACAGCTGAGGAATCCCTGTGACACGAATCCAGGGGGCAAGAGGAAAGAGCAGGACAAGTGTAGGTGCCAAAGAGCCAGCATCAGCAAACCAAAAGGCTCTTAAGGGAGCCTAGACTCCATCGCAAGAAGCAAAGCAGGAAGCAGCACCCATCCAGCAGCTGGCAGAAGGGGCACTGTCCCTTGGGAGCAAGGACAGGCCACAGTCCAGTGCCCAGCGCTGAGCTGCCCACAACTGCTGGAGCCCTGAGCTGACTGGAAGGTAAGCCAAAGGCTTCAGACATCCCCAGGGCAGAGCCACAATGAGCATCCCTCCCAGACACAAGAAAACCTCTCCTCCTCCCTCGCCCTCAGCAGGCAAACACAGCCAGAGTGCTCCTCAGGGGCTGGTGCACCAACACCCCACACTCCCAGCCCTTCTTGCACACAGGTTTTCCACATATACCTTCAGTTCTATTTCTAGCAAAAGTGGTCATCAGCACTGGGCACTGATGTCCTCATGGTTGCAGAAGAAACAAAGCTTTGTCCCCAGCAGAGGACAAACACGTGCAAACAAGTTCAAAGTTCAGGTGATGGTCATGTCCATGTCAGACTTCCATGCACCTACATATAGAAACAGACTATCTATAGCACATGTGTGTATATATATAGTTTGAGCTGATGGTGTATTCACACAGATGACAGAGAAGCAGTTAGTTCTCTATACAAAAGCAGGGTACTGGAGCATAAATGATGACAGAAGAGATGGAATATACTTATTTAAGTCAAGCTGTGGAGCAGAGAAGCATATCGAATTTTTGCCATGTGGGTGGCTTACGCTTTGTTTGCTTTTAGCCCATAAGATGTTCAAAGAAACATCGATTAAATCCATGTACACGGAGGAAAACGTCCTTTTCATCACCGTTGCTTATTATCTTGATTAAACAGAGAGAGAAATGACTTGCTAAACAAGGCTTAAACTGGAGTTCTCCCTTCAGTTGCTCCACATACTCACTTTCTCTCTATCAACTCAGGCAGCAGCTCAGCCCGAGTATGTGGCAGCAGGACTCGGCCACCGCCAGAACTGCCCTTCCAGAAGGGCAGTGAGGAAGAGAGGGGCACAGCAAGCAGTGCCAGGGCTGTCCTGCACCCCCAGCCTAACATCAAACACCAAAGCGCTGAGAAGAGAGAAGTGCTTTAAAGTGCTCTTTCCTTTTCTCCAGCGACACAATGTACAGTATTTCACACCAGTAGCTGAGCCATGCTCCCCAGGGGTACTGATGTCTAAAGCCGCATGTAGGCTGATATGGACCAGCTACCCCAGCTTCAAGGATCAGTGGAGCACTGCCTCCAGTTAGTAAGTCAGTAGACCTGCTGATTAGATCCTTGATCTGTCCTGGCTTCAAAGGGAAGCTGCAGCCTGGAAGCGGAGCAGGAAACTGAAGTAGTTGCATTTATAGAAAAAGGAAAGCATCCAATACATAGGATCCTAACCCCCTTTTTATTAGTCAGCCCCATCTATAACCTGCCAAACCACATGCACAAGCACAGTCTGTCGCTCACCTCTGAGAAGAGAATGTAACACTCTGCTTGAAGAACAAGGAGCAGCAATATACCTGAATTTAATGTGGTAAGTTTGGCTGCTACATGTTAAATCACCTTATAAAAACAAAACATCACCTTAAAATCATCTTAGCAGGATGAGCAGAGAAAGTTGGTAATATGCAATTACAAAACATATCAAACAGCAAACTGCATTCTCTCCCTTGCAAACACAAATTAACATTTAGCAGACATTAAATCATTCTAGCATCAGAGTGCAATTTTCTCACAGCAGAAAGTATTCTCCTGATACACACTTCCCCACTGAAGCTCATTTATCACTGCTTATCGGCCCAAGAACTGAAAGATTCTGTATGTTACCTAGCAGAAGGAAAGGGTTTATACCAGAGATTCAGGTTCTGGGCAAAGCTTTTGGCACTCCTTTCCTCTCTGACTTCTCCTCTACAGAAATTAATAAGCAGCACTATCTCCCTAGATCATTGGAAATGGAAGTGTGGGCTTAAAGCAGCTCAATGATAGCAATGAAAGTCAAGAGTAGAATCAAGAACAACCCGATCCAGATGCTGTGAGTGATCTCCAAGTATTACTCACAGACTGCCAACCAATCTAGGCTGAACGAAGCAGCCACCAGCTAGCAAGCTAATGTGTTTCTGCATGGAAAGGTACCATCTTTTAGTGCTTTCACTGTGTTTTTAGTGGTTTCATTTTTGTTTTAGCCTATTTCAGTAAAAATTACTGTTTCTAACTTTCAAATGGAATTCTTTCCTGCCTTACCACTGGGCACCACAAAGAAAAGCCAAGCTCCCCCCCCCCATCTTCTTTACAGCCTTCCCAAGTAGGTGGGTAGATTACCTATACAGTTAACCAAGTGAGTGTACGTGCTGACCAAAGTTGCTTTGGCAGATGCACTAGCAGATCTCTAGGTAAGCAGCTAAACCCAAAGTGGGCCAGCACCACCATCCAGCGTTATGGAACACGAAGAGTAGCAGATAGGGCCACACTGACAACCACATGTGCAAGAAGAGTTGAAACAAAACAGGGGATATAACACCTGCGAAATATCATCTTATTTCCGGGCATGAACCCACATATTAAGATGTTATCCTTGTGTCTTTTTACTAACCCATGTTTCCTCAACGGAAGAATAAACTCCCATAATAATGTGTCAAATCTGTCATGGGGGTTCTATCCAAAACCCCCTTCTCAGAGCCGGAGCTGGCTGTGATTGCACTGGGGAGGTGGATTCTGATTTCAGCAATACAGGGAAAGGAGGGAATGAAACAATATCAATGTATCTTACTACATATACACCATCTCCAAAACTGACCTCATTTTCCGAGCTGTGATGGTGCACTTC
Source organism: Psittacus erithacus (assembly GCA_009867235.2). Classification (NCBI taxonomy): domain Eukaryota; kingdom Metazoa; phylum Chordata; class Aves; order Psittaciformes; family Psittacidae; genus Psittacus; species Psittacus erithacus. The sequence continues at coordinate 9,941 of WYDI02030985.1, forward strand.
CAGGAAGGCTGCATTACAGATACCTAAATTATTCTGACATGCCATTTATTACAGCCAATTTTATTTCCACACAATTTGACACAAAATAAGCCATTTTTATAATACAGCTTGTCATGAAAACTGCTTCGTAGGACACAAAATGCAGCAGTTGTCTGTCTTCAGCAGTAGCTTTACAACAGAAAAGGTGCTATTATTGTATAATAGGCTATAGTTTTGTAGAGCTAAGGGGTTACAGAAGAAACAACACACCACTGGAAGAAGCTTCATGCTGTTCCTTATCAAGGCTACAAAAACAAAGCAAGCAAGGAAAACAAGTTCTGCTTTGTTGAGGGTAAAACACTGACATTTAAAGAGAAAGGAGAGAAAAAGACAGAATTTCATATAAAACACTGATCAGGCAAGTTTTTAAATGAAAAACCCACTTTATGTTTAACACTATTCAGGCATCAGATGATAGGAGAGCACAATACAGCCTCAACACTGGAATATGAGTTACGTCATACCCATATTGGTAATATTACTTAAGTGAACTACTGCGCTATTCACCCAGCAATTTACTGGTGTTAGTAAAGCCCTGTAACATCTTGTTGTTAGGCTTGGTTTATAGCTGGGAACACAAAGACAGAATGGTTACAGCTACAAACACACTGAGTCCGTAAAAATCAGGTGTCTCAAAATCAGGTCATCAGGTTACGTGTCCCTACAGCACTAAGGAACATGTTTCAAACCCAGGCGAAAAGCTCCAAGTTTCCACTTCTCAGTTCTTAATCAAAAATACCCCTTCTTGTTTATTGTTGTCAGCCCTACCTGGACAGCTTCCTTCAGGCATCAGCCCAACTAAACTCCCTCAACCCACTTCCCATCCTAACCCACTTCCCATCCTAACCCACATGCTGTGTCCTTGCAAGCACTGACCAACTTTGTATGGTCATGAAAGGAGAGATTAAAAGTAATCAGGACACAAAAACACTTAACAGGAAGGAGAAGGTGGGTTCAGGCACAGCACCACTTCACCAAAATCAGCAGCATTCAAGGAGTGCCACAAGCTGCTTTAGCACATGGCAGGCAAAAGCCTAACTGAAAGCAGCATTTACCTAAGATAGTAAACACGCCATTTCATAATTAACCAACAGGCAACAGCTTTACTCATCAGTTTATTCAGACAAGACAGAAGCTTGCACAGTTTTGTATACAGAAATGATCTGAAATATATTAGGCTTCTCCCCCCGTATATTTAACTCTGGACTTTCGCAAGAACAAAGTGACCTTTGTTTCAGGATTCACGTTTCAGCAGTACATATGCTCCCATTACAGCCAGCAGAGCATACTGCAAGAGAAAACAGAGAATAAAGGCAGTTATCATTTCTCTCACAAACTATTCCAAGCATGCCCTGTCCAACATTACACCTTCTAGTTCAGTACACCATTATGGAGTTGGGTTCCTACAGATTTACAGGACTGTTTCAATGTGATCACATTCATTACAAACAGGCATCACAACTGCAAACACTTCCGGAATTCCTATAAACTAAATGTTTTCAGATTATTCCAAATACTAAGTTCCACTGGATAACAGGCTAAAACAAGCAAGAGCATACAGCTCATTTTACATTAGGTACCAAAACACAGAACCACATTTATTAACATGTGTTCTTATAGGCAACATTCTTACTGTCTTCACTTGCTATTTTAAAGTATCCAAAATGTGTCCATACATACCTTAAATTTCGGATAGTCATTCATTATTATAGTCACCATCCCAACATAAGGCAAAAACCTGTAATTCACAAAGCAGCTGAATGTAAGATGAACCCTTAAATATTACATGGAAACGTCTCAATGTTACTCAATGTTGGTGTAAAACAATCATTTATCCTGCCACTAATGGATGGCTGAATGGGAAATAATTGCTTTTTCCCCTTAGATAAAAAATTAATCAAGTTATGGAAGATGTATCTAGAGATCCACACTGGTGAGAGTAACCACAGAGGCAACTTTTCCATGTAAAGTACTTTACTTCCCATTTTCTTTCAGAAATTCAAACACCCCCCATACCAGACCCACTTTGTATGAACAGTGGAAATGATTTAAGTTCCACATTTTCTTTCTATTAAACCATAAAGAACATTTTCATTACTTACCCTCTTGCTCTTCCAACAACATCTTTCTTCTCTAACCAGTTCTGACCTTCTTTGTACAAGCCTCTGTCATCAACTTCATTGTTATCACCTTTCGTCAGAAATTTGATGTTCCCATTTCCTCTAGAAGGCAAAGAGGTGATAAACTAAATACCACTTAATATAAAAGCCCCAATTAACATCTACAAAGCACAACACAGATAAACAGTGTTATCTAATCTTGTAGCACTTTTTGCTTCCAGCCCTGCTTATTTAACACCATTAAATCATTAACATTACAGACGTTACTGACAGAATTAATAGATTTTAACAAGAAATGTGTTTTAAAAACATTGCCTACATTAAATGACAATCTAGGAATGACACGATGGATGTGAAAGGGATATTGCCCATCCAGAGCAAAAGCTGTATGTACCTACCGAGGAGAAAAAACCCCCAGCCCTCTGCATTTCCAACAGGTCAGACAAGTTAAATCTGAAGTGCTGAATAGTCTCTACTAAGAGGTTTTGTCTATTTTAATTTTATTCCACAAACTGTGGAGCAAAATCCCCTGAAGCCATCACACCTTGGAGAATTAACTTAAATCACAAGTTTCATAGGAGGTAGACCCTGAAAGTCATCCCTTAGGAAGAAAGCGGTACAAAAACACAGTGCAACTTGCTTCTAAGTTCTAGACACTTGTTTAATTCTCAATAATCATATTTATGGCAAAAGAAAGCTTTGTCCTTCCTTTGATGGGAACAGATACTGAAGATCCTCTAAAGCAGCTGCAAAACTGCATCAAGTTCAGTATTTTGTCACTGTCACTAATACAGTTCTAGTCACCCACTGAAGCATCAGGCAGACATGCAGGTGATGCATGCCAGACTTTTGTTCAATGCTCCCATTTAAACAAATTTTGCTCAAGAAGCTGCTAATTGCAAGGAGCAATATCAAGAAAGAAAGTTTTCATGAAAATATATTAGGTATTGGAAAAAAAGGCAGTTCTTGGATGTACCAGTTTGTTACAAAAAGCACTGAAGAACAGATACTTCTCAAAAGATACTTCTCAAAAGATGAACACCTTCAGTTCATGGCCAGCACCTCCTGAGGAGCAAGTATGTCAATGTTTGCAACCTCCAGTTAGCTTTTCACTGTGCAGAATTAGAAGCAGATTCTGCTCTCATACTGCTAGTCCTGGCAAAACCAATGGGTACAGCCTGTTTCTGGACCCCTCTTTGGCATAGGTTTATGTACTTCAAACCTCTGATGAGGAACAGGAGTCAGGATCTCGAGAAGTGTGCCACAGGACTGGGGACCAAAGTGGATGACACCCTAGAGATGACTTATCTTCCAGCACAGCCTCACTGCCTTTTGTCATCAAATACTAACAAATCAGAATATAATCAAAAGCCATGGTGAAGGAGAGCACACTTAGAAACAAGGAAAATTACAAGTTACATTACTTTTCATGTACTTTGATTACTCTGTGAACTATTGGAATGTCTCTGCCTTCAACTTTAAAAACAACTATTTCACCAGCTCTGATTGGGTCATCATGGAAATTTGTTAAGAAGAGCAGGTCTCCCCTGTGGAAAGCTGGTTCCATGCTGCCACTACAAACAGAAAGAGAGGGAGACTTTATAAGCATTATGCTTATGGAAGAACCACCATGAAAACAAAGTTAGTTCTTACAAATAAACCCACAATTTTAACTGAAATGTGCTGCTACATCCATTCAGTAACACTGCACAGACATTTAGCACAACCCAAGCCTCAGCAAGCCCCAAGCTGAGCAAAGTCCATAGGCTTCCTTGCTGCCTCAGGGAAATAATGAGATAACCTAGATTTTCAAAGGTGTCACGTACCTACTGCTTCTACAAATGGCAGTGAAAACTAGAATGCAATTACAAAAGCAGCCTAACTCTTACAAAACCAGAGTTAGAAGAAAAGAAGTGTTTGAGAGCTCCTTTAAGTCAGTGAGACTTCAAACTCCAAACCTACCCAAGAGGAAGGGAAGAAGAGACAGGACAAAAAACACATTTGGACTTGAATAATAACTCTTTACATTCACTTACCTGAGCACCACGACAATGGGGCTCTCACTTCCAGTAACCACGATCAGCCCTTTCCATATCATAAGGGCAGAAGACACAATCATAGCAAAGTTTAAGACCTGGTAATACAGCTGTATGAAACAAGACAATCGTTTTACAAAGTTACTGTGCTGTATTTGAAAGCTCAACACAGAATTCCAACCCATATGCACGGCTGACCCACATTGCAGGCATGTGGACTTCCATGCTAAAATCACATTCCAACAGAAGCTGGTGGAACAGATGGCTGTAGTGCCAATGCAAATGTACACACCATACTGCAGCATAAACCCAGCGTGTGCCTCAATCTTGGCTTATTCTGCCTGTGAAACGCTCCCATGTGTTTGTGCTAGGAGCTAGTGAACTCACCAGCAAAGGCTTCTAACACGCAGGCCTTGAACACTGCCAGGGATGGGGCAGCCACAGCTTCCCGGGGCAGCCACAGCTTCCCGGGGCAGCCTGTGCCAGCCCCGGGCAGCTCCGAAGCCTCGGAACCTCCAAGCGGCCCCCACCTCCCTCCCCTCCCTCCCCGCCCCGCTCCC
>WYDI02030986.1:4493-74922 GCA_009867235.2 Psittacus erithacus
ACTGACTGCTCTGTAATTCCCCGGGTCATCCATTTTCCCCTTCTTGAAAATGGGGGTTATATTTCCCTTTTTCCAGTTGTTGGGAGCTTCACCTGACTGCCATGATTTTTCAAATATGATGGACAGTGGCTTAGCAACTTCATTCTCTAGCTCCTTCAGGACCTTGGGATGGATTTCATCAGGTCCCATGGACTTGTGTATGTTCAGGTTCTCAAAAGCCTTGAGATGCAAATATTAACCAAATATAGAAGAACTGCTCTCTCCTCCCCCACCTTCAGGGATGTGTTGCTTTGACTCAAAGGCTTGTTGGAAACAAGAAAAAGAGCAGACAGCATCACTGAAATACAAGCCTGGCAAGCCTGTTACTCCAAGGCAACCTCTGCTTTCAGTCACAGACACTGACCCCCCGTTGTTTCAAGAAGAGAGCTTGAGATCAGCATCTGGTCCCTTCACATCAAAGCAGAGGCACTTGCAGAACTTGCTTCGGGAAGATGCAGGAGCATGATACAAATCCTCTCCCACCCTCCTTGCCTGGTTATGAGGAAGCCCATGTCCCTCCTCTGGGCACATAGACCCACAAGTCGGAAGCATTCCGGCTCTGCAAGCCAGGTGGGAGACCTGAAGTCTCTCAAACTGTGCTCAAAAGCGAGGGGAATTTGGCTGCAGGAAGGACTGTAGGCACCATCCAAAAACAATCTGAGGTTGAGAATTGCTCTTTAGAAGAGTGGAAATGAAGTCTGCATTCACAGTGCTCTAGATGCACGCAGATCTTTCCTAACCCATGGAGTCCTGGTGTCAGCTCAGTGATGAGTTAGGAGGCAGGGATGTAATTTTCATTCCCTGCAGGAAAAACCATAAGCACCCCAGAATCTCTCACTCCAGAATGCAGTGTGAGCTGTAAAACCTGAAGCCAAGCAACAGCTAACACCTGGAGCCAACCTAAACTCTGGCCAGCCAAAAGAAAAAGTTTCCATCCTTCAAAAAAGGGGACAAGCACTTCAGCTCCTTTTCCAGACCCACTTCCAAAACCAGCCTCCAGGCAGGGTTCCTTTATCACACTGATTTTGTTCACTGACTACTTTTTCCTGCAAGATGTTTATGTACACATTTATCTGACATGTTCTGTTCCTTTGTCTACTTGCATCTCTTGTAATTTACCCTTTATACTCACAGCATGTTTATGTTGGCTCTTGCTTTCCTGAACCCATGAACTGTATATCCTAGGGCTCTTATGTTGGTGACTGTAAATGAGAAAACTCCCTGCCAATCCCATGAAAATGCAACCAGGAAAGTGTTCTTACAAAAGTCCTCCTACAGGTTTGCATGCTCAGAGCACTAAACTAGTCCATGGGTCAATGCAGAATAAAGAATCCTGAGCTGAAGTAACTGTAGCTGGACTGAACTTAAAACTTTGTACCCAGCACATAGAGAAGAGATGGAAAACAGGAGCGAGATGCCTTTGTATCTACTACCAAATTACAACTGCCTTGACATAAAATGGTCTTTCTAGCTTTCTCTTGATATTGCTCAAGCACTCACCCAGAGCAGCTGCTGTGCAGTGTGCTATCATGAAGCCAGAGTTCAGACCTCCTTCAGTGACTAAAAATGCAGGCAGCTCACTGAGTGAGGGATTGCAGAGCCTCTCAATTCTTCTTTCACTAATTGCAGCGAGTTCATGCACACCAATTGCCAAGTAGTCCAGAGCCTATAAAAGAAGATCTTATTAAACCAGATGACAGGAGAAACAAACAAATAGAAAACCAAAACAGAAGCAAATTTTTAGTTTTTCTTTCTCCAAATGCTTAATTACCTTTGCAGGATATTCACCATGAAAATTTCCTCCAGAAATGGTCTCTGCTCTTTCAGCAAATACCATCTTCAAGGAGAAGTTAAGGCAAAAATATGAGTGAAAATTCAGTTTACATGACAGATATCTGTCACTAATCAGAGTATCTTAACTGAAGGAATGTTTGTGCTAACAGGTTTCTATTTGCAAGCACATTATATTACATCTGTGTGTTCGCTTTTGAGAAAATGAAGATCCAATCTCAGTTCTCCAAACTTACAGATACGATTTTGACATCTAATTTTCCAAATAGACCATGTGAAATGAAGCCTTTGATCAGGGCTGAGAGGCATGCAAAGAAACACACATTTGGACCCCAACATAGCTTCTCAGTTCTCTGGCAGATTCTCTCCATGCTAGATACAATTTTAGACAGGTTACAAGCAGTAATGCTTATTAGCAATTGATACGATGTTATGTATAGCATCATTATACTACTGAGGGGAATCCAGCCTTGCCCAGTGCCAATGCAAGAACTGTACATGGAGTTTATGAGGCTAAGCAATGATGAGGCTTATCAGCCAATATGTCTTTTGTGTGCTTTCCCAGAGTGCAATTTAGTACAGGTTTCACTCATGCTGCACCAACAGATGTTTCATATGACAAATCACCACCTGTCTGTGTCCATTTAGTTGCCAAATCCCATCTATCTACATATACACATTTATCATCTAATCTAGGAAACATTTAACATGCACTAAACTACATGCACATATCATTTCCTCTCCTCAACATACACTTGGACACATCAATGCAGACATGGGGAAAGGAAGAGAAGTTGATGTTGCACCTTCTTGACTGTAGTAGTTCTTGACTGAAGGCAGTTACGATGTTTTTTTCTCCAATGCAAACAATTATATAGGAGAAATGGATAAAAAAGACAAAGCAAAATTTTACATAGTAATTAGGTCATCAAAAAGATACAGGGTTGTCCGTGGCACTATTGATTTCAGTCATCATGATGTCCTTCACAAAAGCAATTGTATCGTTTACAACTCCATGCACCTAGAACAAAGGACATTAGCACCTGATCTTAGTATCCATACTTCATCTCCAGGATGCTGACTGAGCTGCAGGTACTCTCTTTCCCATCCTCCCAGTCTCTAAATCCATACATGCAGATGGTCTTGGATTTGCTCTTAAAATAAGGATCATCACTGCCCTTCCTAGAGACCCAGAAAACATTTACTGTTATTACGGCAGTATTGCTAAAAGGGTTACTTGAATATGTCATTCTTTACTTGTCTGGGTTGGTTTACCCTAAATGGGAGATAGGATACTTACTCAGTGGTGGAAGTGTTATTAGGGGAGAAGTAGCTTCATAAATCCCCCATAGAAAACAGTCTAATTAATTAATTAACTTACATTAATTCCACTGATTTAATAGCTTTGCACATGCTAAAACTTACAGGATCAAGTTTTTCCACTATGTTTGTGATACTGCAATCTGGCTCCTCCTGGAACCACCTCTCCCCAGTTCATGGTCTTGGCACCAGTGCAGAAGAAATGACCTGCAAAGTCTGCAAGTATAGAAACCCTCTGCTTCTGACACCTTGGTCTCTTCCAGATCTGAACGTAGCTTTGTTAGATGCTGCCCAATGGGTGCGTGCATGGGATCGATGAATTACATGTGTCCATTAACACTAACTTTGAAGTGAGGAAAATGCAAAATAAAACCTCTAACGGAGTCAGACAACATATAATTGATGCATTCTGAAGCGGGGACTTCAGCATCATTCATCTATAGCTATGAAAGGAAATAAAAGTAAGTTTTTACCTGAGGGCAGCAGCGCATCGTGTATGCGTCCTGAACTCGATCACAGAATCTGTGGCTCTCTAGAAGGAAACAAGAGAGGAAAACACAAATATTTCTCATACAAAAGCATATAGGCTACTGTTGAAAAACCCAGCCTGTCCTGGTAACCTAAGAGAGTAAAAGGTAGGGTTCTTCACCTGCTATTTCTGATGGATGATGGTCAGAATCTAGAAGGGACCTGAATCGAAATGCCACTTCAGCCTGCCCTCGGTGTGGGCGCACTGCATGGATATCTAGTAAATCAAGTTACACATCAAGTTACACTGTCAGGTTTTGTTTCTCTTGCTAACAGCTGTTAAGTGAACAGACAGGAAAGGCTCAGTACCCACCAGTGTCAAAGGCCCTCGTTGTACCCTTTAAGACTTCAAGCGTAAGGGCAGCAATTATGTCAGCTTGTCTAGCTATAGCACCAGCTCTTTCAACTGCTTCACACCCCAGTGAGGTGATCATTTGTGTACCATTGATGAGAGCCAGACCCTTCAAAGAGAAAACAGATGTTAGGTAAACTCATTGTTGCTATTCCACATGCTGTGATAATTCCTCATCTCTGTGATAATTGTTTGTCTCATATGAATGAGTTAAAGACCTTTGCTCAGCTTCCTGGATTATCCTGAAATCATAAAACGCACAGCTTGACCTGGCATCTTTGCTACAAAAATTGTCAATGTTCATGAGTACTAAGTCACTTTAGACAGCATTGGAGCTCACAGTAGTTTCAAGCAAGAGGTTTATTTAATGTTATTTCAAGTTTATTTCAAGCAAGAAAAGCACAGAAAATATTTATTCTTTTCTGGTCCTTTGGAAGTGGAATGCTGTTCTTATTGTTTCTTCTTAAATTATTAAACCCACAAAGTTATCAGCATGGGGGGTGCAATGAGGAAGTAGTATATTAAAAGAGCATTAGAAGTTATAACGGCTTTAAAAGATCTGTTTTAAGCAAACATGAGGCCCATGGGAGCCTTCATTTGCCTTTAAAAGACACTGAATTTGGCTTCTTGCTCCTGGTGCTGTTTTATAACTACTGAGGTCCATTATCAAAGAGGTCCACAGCCCTCAAACCTATTGTGTTCCCATGTAAATGTTAATATTCAGAGTGAGATTCATCTCACCTAGTTTTAATGATCTAGAAGTCAAATACCTGGTTCAAGTCAGTCATCTGAGCTTCTGTTATGGTCAAAGGGCAAATAGGTACCTTGAGAAGGCTTCTTAGATAGCTGTTTCAGGATGACATAAAGTGCTTTCTGAAGACACCTGTGTCCACCAACTACAGAGCCAATCTAAACATCAGGCTTGGGTCTGACATTTCAAGTCAAACAGGGTGATACTAAGAAAGGTGAATCCCGCCCTTGATAATTTTTCATTAATATCCTTCTGGAGCTTGATTTAAAGTGACCCTTAATTCATTTCATGCTTAAATCGTAAGCATAATGATTGACAATGTTTGTTTTCCATCAGCTGGCATCATTACACTTTATTACCTCTTTTGGTTTCAAGGTAATTGGTCTCAGACCATGGGCTTCCAGGACCTGTGAAGGAATTTAATGAAAGGGTAATTAATAAAAAAGGCTTCCAGTAATTCAATCACCAAAAAACTTTTAAATCTTAAATATTAACAGATCCCTTAAGCAATACGTGAAAAAGACCTTTCTATCACAAACATTTAAAATACTGTTTTTCTGCTGGGCTAAATAAAGGACAGCATTTTTGGGCTTTTAAACTAGCACCTCATTTCCCAGTGCCAGGAGGAGAAAGTAGAAGGAACACTGGAGCAACACACTGTCACAGCCCATTAACATTTACCTTGTATTAGCTGATAGAAGAGAGTAATTGTAGACAAGGCTGGAAACACCTTGGGAAGGTAGTTCTGCATGCACCCTGCCTCATAACAGGCTTGGCTTTGCATAAACTATTCTTTTATAAATGATTCCCTAACTATCTCTATGGAAGATCTCCAGTGACTGAAATCCTACTCAGTTTATTCTATACATGTCTATTCCATACAGAAATCACTCTTCTGGGAAATAGAGGAATGGTATAGCTTTGACTTTGATTATAGTCTTTTCAACCTTTCCAACTGAAGAGGTAATGCATCTCAAAGGTGTATAACTGTAACTTCTGGTCCCAAAGGTCCAGGACACACCAGCCTGCTTCCTTTTTACTTCTCTCCCTGTGTAGCTCTCAGCATTTCTCTAGCCTACAGCAATGATACAGCTATCAATCCATGAATAAAACTGATGTTCAAATATTCATGGATAGGAGTGATAGATGTATCAGAACAAACTACCACAAAAGACTTTGGAGGGGTCAGACTTGGAGAAACTCAAAGCCAAATCAATCTGCTGACGTATTAGTGGCAAATTGGCAATTAATCAAAAATTAATTCTATTGTAAAGCTTCCATCTTGTAAAGGAGAATGCAATAAATGTTTCTTAAAACCCTAGTTAATTTATCAAAAATGAAATGTCCAAATCTGCGTGTTCACTTAAAGCCATTATTAAATCAGTAGAAATGTTACTGATATGAGTTACTGCCTCAAACAATCTCCAGTTGCTCTCAGTATTTCAAGGTTTGAATTTGAGGTGATCTTGGTTTTTTGGAACAGTGTTGATGTCCATGGAGCTCAAGATGTAGTAATTACTCTTTCATAGCTGGTATCATATTCTGTCCCTCTCTCCAGGTCCTAAATTACATCACTATGGTATCTTGTATTGCAATACTATAGCATGATATTTCTTTAGGACTTAATAACATGCTGCATATTCATACCTGCTCCACTGAGTGTGGGTCAGATACTCCATTCTCATGGATCCACCTTTCTCAAGGTGGAGAATGAGCAACTTAGTCCCAGTTCAGACCGGTACAGGAAATCTGAAGTCTTTTACATACTCTAAATCTGAGCGAAAGCTCTCTTTCTGTCAAGGCTGCCCACAATTTGGCAAATGACCCAGCAAGTAGAAGAAAAAGCAATCAGCCATGTGAATCTTACATATTTAGCATCAGCCCAGCCACTCTTTGGGGACCACATTTTTCCCTCTCCAATTAATCCCAGAGCAAGATGAGAGAGGGGGGCCAAGTCTCCGCTGGCTCCAACTGTCCCTTTTTCTGGGATATAAGGAAGGCAGGATGCTAGGAAGAAAACAAAAATGACTACTGTTAAAGCTGCCTCTTGATACTCCTTGGAAAACAGAGAAGCCAGCATATGTGTGTAGTCACAATAATATCCTTCGATCATACTCAATAGCACAAGCAGGATTACTCTTGTTGCAGACTGGGATTTGCCTCTGCTCACAGCCTAGCTGTAGTTTAGAAAGAAATTAATCTTTTTTGCTTTTAGCCCTGCATTTAGTTTTGGAGTGGGGTAACCACAGTCCAGGGTGATTGCAGGTACAACCACACAGCCAGGCAGGTAATACATCACTCTCTCACGTCTCCATTACAGGGTGACCACTGATGTGGACAAACCTACCTCTTCATTCTCACTCCACTAAACTCCTAGAAATCATCTTATGATAGAATGATAGAACGGTTTTGGTTGGAAGGGACCTTACTAACCCCCTCACTATGGGCAGGGACACCTTCCACTAGATCAGGTTGCTCACAGGCCCACAGAGCCTGGACTTGAGCAATTCCAGAGATGGGGCAACTCTGAGTCCTCTTCCTCCATCCTAGTCCTCTGAGCACTAAAAGGGTGGAAATGAAGAAACTGAGACCAGGGAACTGCAGAAAAAGCAGGGAAGGAACCAGTCCAATTCTCTTCTTTTGCAGAGCTAAACACTAAATTGCAGCTCCTTCACCCACTGTGGGTGGAGGGGAATATAATAGAGGGCAGCACAAAGCCTGTATTCTTTGGGCCCCTTGTATATGAATGCAGCTCTTCTCTCACATGCATGATCTATAGTTTCACAACAATCTTCCAATCTATAGTTCAGGAAAAACAGAGAAGAAAAGTTGAATATAATACTCTAACATAGGGAGAAGGCACTCTTTAATCATCACTGCTGCTCTGGCATGCCTCACCAGAGGGATTATCAATGGACATTAGCTAACAAACAGCACAGCCACCCTTTTGGTTTCTCCACCACAGCGTCTGTGACAAACCAACTTTAACTGCCTTACAGCTGTGGCCACATGAGCTGCTGACTAGCCACACACGTCTGCACGGCTGCCTTGTAGCCACTGATTACAAACACTTGTGTAGGTGTCAGGGAGTCTACTCACAAAAACAGGTGCTGCTTAAGTGGATCTGCTTGATGAACACCAATACACAGTTCTCTACATGGTAATAGCTACCTCCCATCCCCTAAAGATGGTGGCACACACCAGCACATACCCAACAGGAAGTTAGACTTGAGATCTTGAGGAAGACCTCACCCAGAATCAGTCATGGTCCTAATTAAGCCTAGTATTGCACTAATTACCTAATCTCTCAGAAGCTCATTTCCTAAACTTCTGCCTTTTGAAGTTCATCCCTTTCTCTCAGCCCTTCCTGTCAGTTCTTTCCATACTCTCCTTTTTTCAAGAGAGGAACAGTCTCTAGTTGTGAGCTTGTCAAGCCAACCTCTGGTCCTGATCTCTCACAGCTATCAAGTTGAAAGAGCAACATCCATAGCCTGACCCACTGAGCTACACCCTTTAATGAAAGAGTTAAAAGAGAAAAATAAGGGAAAGGGGACTTTCTTTAAATATCTGTTTACCATTAAATGCTTCAATAACTTGCTGGAGCGTTTCTAGGGATATTCCACTGTATCCTTTTGCCAGGACGTTAATTCTCAGCGCCAGCAGCATGCGAGATCTCTCTGGGCTCAAAGGTTTCCCCACACCTGAAACAGTAACCCTCTTGGGTACCAACCTGCTACCGACAGTGGCAGAAGAGGGAAACATCGGGCGATTTCTCATTACCTGCTGAATGTGAGCGAACCAAGTTCACTTGAAGCTCCCTATGGACAAAAAAAGAAAAAAACCCAAATAAGTCTCATCAGGGTTTATTTTGCATGGAACAGAGGGAAATACTGAAGCAGCCCTCCCATCTAACCACAGAATATACATGTACAGGGTCAAAATGCTCCCTCCCTCTTCTTCCTTTCCTGAAAAGAAAGAATGGAGCAAGCTGCACAAATAACTTACCTCAGCTTACTGTTTGGGATGACTGTCCTGGCAAACTTTCCAAACCCTGTGGTGATTCCATAAACAACTGCAAGAAACATACACTGCTGGTTAAGGAGGGAAGCCGATTAAGTTTTCTGAACAATTAATAGCTAGACTAAAAATATTTACCTGTCTGTTCCTTTACGATCCTTTCAATCACTTCTCGCGATTCATTGACTTTTGCTTCAGCTTCAGGTGTGAGCTAAAACATTAGTAGTTTAAATATTAGTATCATCTATATTTAGATTATAGAAAGATAAACATGTAATTTTTAGCCGCATTTATTCAGAATCTTTACCTTGATCTTGTAGAGCCCCTTTCCTAAATTGACCAAGTCCTCTGTTGTTAAACTGTTGCCATCTAAAAAAATATACTACAGCAAAGAACCGCCTTTTAGTTTGGGATATGTATCAAGTCGCTTAATAATCAGAATTAAAACAAATACAGTTCAAACTCAGCAATGACAGGAAGGTTGCTCATGCATTTTTGGAAGACAGGAACTCACTAACAGAAACATAATAAGTACATTATATAACTGAATTTTCTGGGCCCAGCCAATCTAACAGCCCCTGCACTTGTGAATGCTGCAGTGGCTCAACTCTCTGCACATTTTGGTGAGTAGCAGGATTTGTTACCGAGTTGTAAAATCACTGGTAATTCTCACCTGTTCTGGTTCTCGGTATTTGCTGTATCTGAAAGTTCTGTAAAGGAAAATAAAGGGCAGACCAGATTTCACACATAGGGACCATTTGATTACAGCTGGTAATGTGTTTTAAGAATGAAGGAACTCTAAAAAGAAAAGGAAAATTAGAAAATTATAGATCTGGAATTATAAGTAGCTCACATAGCACCCAAAAAAGGATACAAATGAACTCCTTCTGGCTGAGATGGTATGAAATCTGGAGACATTATATCTCCTTCTATAACTAGAAGAAATAAGCAGAATAAACACAAGTGGAATTAAATTGCATTCTACATATAAATTAATTTGTTATTCATTATAATACAACTTCAAATTAGGATTCTTCCAGCTGTATCAACACTGAATGTATTTGTATGCTTATAGGAAAATAGCAAGCAAGTATGTATTCATTTAAGGTACTCTAAAGGCAAGAGCAGAACAGCCTAACTCAAGCATATATTATATATGATATCATATGCTGGTGATGCATCTAGAATCCTGTACATTCTAACCTTTACATAGTTCTTATATTCTTAAAACATTCTGGCATTTTTCCATAAAAGTCATAATGCCCTCTCAGATGAAATTTTAGATAAACTAAGACAGAGTTTGCTGACACAGATGCCAACATGGTCACTCTGCAATGCGTTGCTTAATACTTTGCTTACCAACTTCAACAAATTCGTTATCCTCCAGAGCATCCTCCACTGTATCTTCAAGATCCAGCAAGCCAAGTCCCTTGCACCTTCGAACGTAAAATTTTACTTCTTCCACTGAGGCAAATCCCCCATTGTCAGGTTTGTTCTTCATGTAGCGTCTCACAGCTTCCTTTCCCAGCCACCCAACTGTGCTGGCGCTGCTTTGACATGGCACTGCCAGCCATTCTCCTCGGACATGCACTGTGTATCTCGGCATGCTTTCTCCCCAAAACTGTCCCTTGACCAAGAAGGGATGCAGTGTGCAGCAGCCTTACATTTACCATGTGACGGCCTGAAGACAGCTTCTAGCTGAGTTCGATGTCGCAATCAGTGAGGGGCAAAAATCCACCCTCAAAATCCCCACCTTTGTAAATAAGTGAGATCGATGTATTCAACTGACTTCATCCAATCAAACCAATCCCAGGGAGAACTCCCTTTTCATGGAAAGGTAAGCCCCCCAAACTATTGACACAGGACTTTTTTTCCCCAAAGATCACATCAGGGATATAGAAATGAAATCCAGGAGCTGAATCTTATATACCAAGAATAGATAAATAAATCAGACTAAGCTGGAATGCAACTGTTCTAAAAACTTACAGGTTTAACAGGAGTTAACAAAGTTGTCACCTGGCAGTAGATCACACTGACGAAAACCTCCATGATGGACAGGCCTGGAAAAGTCATCCTGTTAATATGGGTTGGTCATGGCTCCTAGGATTGGAAAGAAAATGGATTATACTACTTTCATACCTCTATCTACTGCATGATAAAAGCAGGAGGTAGAGGAAGCAAGCCCACTTTGCTCAGTCGCATGCTGAAGTCTGAAAACATAATATTGTATTGTAGGTGAGAAAAACAGTCATAAATTTTCATTACCCTTTCATTTACGATGTGGAAGATGCTGCTACAACAGCTAGCAACAAGCATTAGGCCACAACTGCATGCTATCAAGCCTGGTACTCCTATATCATGCTTCTTTTGCCGACAGATGCAAAGGAAAAGAAGTGGAGAAATACCTATTAAAATGGTGCCAAAATAAAGCTCAGCCATAAACTATGTCCACAGAGAGACTGAAAATACCTTTGTCTTTAAAGACAAAACAATAACACCACTTGTAGTCCGCACTATCCACAATAGTGTTACCAGACAAAAGCACTATTATAAAGTGCACTTACCTGTGGTTGAATTATTGTGGGCAATTTTAAATTAAGACCCACAGGTGGAAGTCTCTATGTGGGAGATTAGATAGACAGACTGCCCCAGCAGAGCAGGACACTAGTGAAAACTATGCCTACCACCAATTTTTTTTTCTAGCTCTGACAGCAAGAAAACAGGATTATCTGGCAGCATGAACTGTCAAATCACTATGTATGATAAATGGACTTTTATGATAAAGTATTACCCAAAATTAGTAATATAAAACATTTCTAAAACAAAGAACAGGAGTTTTCATTGCAATCTGATAGCTTGGACCAGAACCTATTAATACCAGGTACCCCCTTCTCCTACCAGAGCCTTGCCTGAGGGAAATCTTGTTCATTCAGGTGATGCTGTAGCAGATGCCTGATTAGGTTTTGGGAGTGAATGAAAGGAATTGCATAAATTTCTAACCTGAAAAATAGAAAAATTCTTTTCAGTGAATTTTCCAGCAGAACTTTTCACTTGTTCAGAAGAGCAGCAAGAAGAGAATGAATGGCCCATAAGGTCCTTAACACAAGCCTGTAAACGCTTTACATACAAAGAAATTATGGTATTATTTTTCAAAAAAGCTAGGATTTCATTGTGTTTATTAAAAGCTGAGTATCACAAAATTCATAGAAAGAATTAAAGCTCACTTTTGAGCCTCATGGACCTAGGAGTTAATTTTTCAATCATTTTTATTTAAACTACATAGATATATAGGTTAAAGTTGCATGAAAGAACTCAGGATGTCTTGAATTAACAGAATCCAAGAAGACCTGTTCATGCCTTAATTTATATTTGAGCTCTCAGCATGAAAAGATTAATTTCTCAGTAAAGTACATAATTTCATCTGCTTGAAAGCTTGTACTGATCAACACTCAGAACAGAAATAAATCGACAGACTCTCCACTCCCACCCTAAGTGGAGTAACTAACCCCAAGTTATTAAATAACTAATCCTAAATTATTAAACCCAAGCCTTGCACCACAACCTGTATTTGGTAACTTCCTCCTCTGAAACAGCACTTTTTCAAAATGATTTTTACTCCATGACATGGGGTTATCTCTGCGTTCAACAGATGCTAACTGATCATAACTGATCATCTCCAGGAAAAGCAGTTCTTGCCAAATTCACTTCAAAAAACAATCTACAGATGGCAGCATTCACAACAGCTTCACCTAAATCATCACTTGAACTGCAGTGCCGTAAAAATCATACGGAAAATGGCACCTCTGACTGTTTTTAAACTTATCTCTAAGTTGTGATATTAGCATAAGGGGAACTGCCCAGAACTGCTTAAAAATGCAACTATTAAAAAATTCAAACAGGGGAAGGAAAGACTTGGGCTTTAAACCCCCCTATACAGTAGGTTGAAATCCATTTGCATCTTCACAGTCCTCTTGGACCTGTAATAAAAATTGCTCCCTCAACACAGAAGAGCAAATAAAACTATTATTTGAAAACTTTTCATACAGATCAATACACAGACAAGTAGACAATCAAAAGATTTATTTTTTAGTCTTCAAGCATGTTGCTATGAAAAAGAAAGCTGTGCACGAACAGCCATATCACTCACCAATTAGTTTTTCTTGTTTTTTAATTCCATGACTGACAAATGACTACATCTTGGAACAGCTTCCCTGTGTGTTCTAAAAATCGCTTGTAACAAAACCATTCTCCCAGATACAGAGATTTAGCAGTTTTGCTGTTTTACTTGTAAATGCAAAACAAGAAGTACTGAACTTGATTTGGAAAGTTCATTTTAACCTAAATTAGCGCCAAAGCAGCAGAGCATTTCATGGTGTAATCAAGCACGCATATCAACAGTTTGTGGAATCAGTCTCCTCTTCCAGCAGCAAGAAAACATCAAAAAAACCAGTAAATTTGTCACTGTTCCTGTTTTAAGTCTTTGCCCACAAGCATTGAAGTGACTGGGTGCATAGAGGCTCTATGCTCCAGAAATACCTTGACAGCCAGATCTCGACACTTGTCAAAACTGTACAGATCCCTGCAAAAGGAGAAGAAAAAAGGCCTCATTACACGAATATAGGGAAATAGTACAATGGGGATTTTATCTAGGTTTTACTTTTCCTTTGAAAGCCTCACATTAAGGTGCATACTGGGACACTAAGCCACCTTCTACTAAGAAACACCAGCAAATGGAAAGTGACTCCGAAGATAAGTCTGTTCACAGTATACAGGAAGTTCTGTACTGTATCACTTCAAAGCATAACATACATGTACAATGTCAAGTATTATACATTCCATTAGACTAAAAATGCCAACAGCATGAGCTCCTACAATTTGGTAATTGCTTTTACCTGAACAAGGGTCGAGTAAACTTCATCCTGCCCTGATCTGTTGCCATTTTTAGAGCCAGAGGAATAGCTTCTTCCCACTTGGCCTTGATGCAGAGCCTCAGCCATCTGAGAAAAAAAATAAAACCAAAAAACCCTTATACTTTTCAAAATTTTTATTTGCACTTGGTATCTTATGATTCTGTTCCCATAAACAGTCTGGGCAGTGCTGTGTCATCATGGGAATGAGATTCTAGCCAAGTTCAACATAAAATATTCAGTGTTTAACTAGCATGCTACAAAAGTGGTCTTTTCTATAAAAGAAGAAAAACTTGCTTCAAGCTTTCTCCAACATGGTTTGATCATTTTCTGCAGCTATATATTTCTTCTATATTACAGTGGTGTCCAGTTGCATCACTCAGAATTAGAGCTGAATTATACAGCACTTGTCATATTTGACCAAGTGATTAAAAAAAATCCTAACACAAGCCTCCACCCAAAATGCCACCAAGCAACTGGCACATGTTTGTTTTGTTTTAAAGCTATTAAATTGTTCTTGTTACAAGAAGTAGAAACTATACTGTGTATTTCAAATACTTAGGGCTTTTGATAAGAAACAAAGAACTTTAAGTTCGTTAAGGCGGAAGTCGTGCAATAGGCCAAGATAGCTAAAGCAGGATAATCCTGATTATTGCAAATGTATCCAAGTATGTAACAGTAGCAAAACATGCAATACTTCAAGATACTTGTAAAGATTACTTATGCCCTCAACAGTAGCTTTTTTTAACACGTGACATGTGGGAACACATGCATAAATACAAACCAGAACTGATTAGGATGGCAGAAGAATCAAGCCATTTAGCCAGGAGCATTTCCTACCTGATTAGAAACTTCCTTTGATATGTACTTTTTTCTTTTGATGTGACAAAAGGTTTGTGATAGTGAGCATTGAAATGACAAAAAAGCTTCAAGTTGTGTTGAAAAGGCTCCCTGTTCAATTATCCAATACCACCCCCAGAAGGTTCCTTTGCTAGCATGACAGATGAAAATAAAACACAGCTAATCCACTGCTCACTTCCAGTTCTTCGACTACACTGTATTTTACCCAATTAGTAAGTAACAGAATATCACTCTGGTAAGCATGTTTGCACATGCACTTGCAAAAAAACCCACAACAACAAGACATTCCCAAAAAACCTGCACCAGTTCTGTACAACAGGATGTCTCAGACCATTCATGAAGCAGGACACTTTGTTTTATGAAAGCATTTAAGAATAGAAAAATGCCCATACTAGAACAAACCTGAATCTTATTTCAGAATTGTTTATAGCGTTGAAGTCATATACTTGCTGCATTCGTTGGACATGTGACACTGGAAGAGGAGACTGAGAAAGGAAATTGCTTAGTCAGAATAAGCCAGAAGCACACTCCAAGCCACATATTTAAAAAATAAACAGGTTCATCTGAGCAAATTGATGTTACAAAGGAATTAAAAGCTTACCATAGCAAATACTTGTATTTGTTCCTTTCACCTTGTCATTGTATTAGGGAAGGGGCAAAGAATAACCCTTAGCAAATTCTCACATCCAGTATTACAAAAACATTCAAAACACAATATTCCGTTGTATTTACAGCTTATTTGCTTTAACATCAAACACAGACAAATTCAAGCACCTTATAGTTTTGGTTTTACCTTTCAAAACAAAATACCCCATATGTTGTTTGTTAGCTTAAGAGCCAGGCATAATCAGGGGGGCACAGTTGAAGGTTTTAGTAACTATGTATGCTGAGAGCAGATTATCTCAGTAAAACTAAAAAGAAAATGGACAACTTAATTCCAAAGCATGTTGGGCTCTGTGTCTGCTCTTGTGATACCAGAATAAAGCAACCCCAGGTGTGCATTTACCTCCAGAAGCAACAGTGCCAGGAACTCAATCAACTGATGAGATGACATTTCCTTCAGGTCTGCTGAGCTAAATGAGCCCAAATCACTCTCTTTTGCCTAAAAGAGAATTTTACTCAAGTTTTTAATTGGTATTTCAAAGTACAATCAGGTGCAATTTTTTGTTTGGACTACTGAGCCATTCCACATCTTCTATGATATTGATTTGTATTCGTGCAGGATGTTACAAGAAGGGAAAGTAGGGACTTAAGCTACTGCCTGATGTTTGGTATTCTTTATTTCAATTCCCACTTGTTTTCTCTCCACTATCCTTCTGTTACAGTTAAGTGAAAAATCAAATACTTTTAATAGGAAAAGTAATAGTGAGAAGAAGAAAGTTAAGGCTAACATACATGTTCAGCGAAAAGCCACAGAGCTAGCTAACAAAAGGAAGGTATGCTGAATTCTCTATTAGTTGCATGAGTTTTATGGCTAAAATTATGAGAAGACTGTATGGTATTAGCTACTTATGATTTATGTATTTCAGTTTTTGATGAGAAATGCATACTAGCTCCAGTAAAACAGAGGGGAATTATTGCTAATAGAATAAAATCAGTAATGTAGGGATACTTTGGCATTTGTTTTTAAATCAAACCACAGTATCAGGGTTTCAAACCCAATATTTTCAGTTTGATTACTACATACAATAACAAAAAGCTGGCTGTGTGCCCCTTTAAAATATGTACTGCACTTCACACATAGAAGTCATAGGAAGTGCACAGATTCTATGATGAAAGGCTAGCCTATGAAATGCAAATATCCCTGACAGCCATACCATCACCATAAATACACTCTCTCAGTAAACGTCAGATTTCAGAAGAGAATGGCTCACTTTGTATAAAAAGAGCTAGCTTTTCAAGATACAGACACCTCAGCATTATTTAATCACTCACTTTGATCCATCTTTGGCTCAAGGCAACACAAGCATTTGCTAGTGTCATGTCATACCTGTCAAATATTAAAAACAAAGGATCACACTTTAGAAATACAAAAAGCTTCTGTAATGTTTTTACAAGACTGCTAAGAAATTATTTTCAAATTGTTCCATATTTGTCTGCTGTAGGCTTCAACTCCATATTGCAATACAATTTGCAAAATATCTATTATAATGAAATGTATTTCAGTTTCAGTTAGAAGCACTTTGTGCACAGATGACACTTGATCCCATGCACTCCTAAAATAATCGGTACTTCTGAGCATATAGTCTGGCTTATAGCTGAAAAGAGAACACTGTTGTAACAAACTGACCAAAAAAAAGACTCTTTCCTGGCAACTTTCAAAGCAAAATAAATTTCCATCAGGCTAAAAAAATCAAAACTATTCACAGTGACACCTTTTTCTCCTGTGAACACCTGTATCAATTTCCACATAGTAGTAGGACATTTTCTAATCAAAAATTTGTGGGAGGACTTTTACCCTGTTTACAAACCGTAATTTATGACTGTTTGGAAAATCATGTGCAATCTGGAGAACAAAAACATGAACTACAAAAGAATGCAGCTTACACAGGCATCACTGGTGGCATTCCTGGAGCATGAAACCACGAGTTCCAATCAACTTTATCAAGAACATCTACCTACAAAGCAACACAAATTCTTACTCAATTTGAAATGTTGTCTTTAGATAAAAGCATGCCCTATGAAACCCAGTCTCAATATTGGTTTTGCTTTTGAGTTTTATTTTGTTGGGGTTTTTTTAACATCCCTCCCATTACTCTGGAGAAGTCTATCCTTCAAAACAAAATATTCCCTTCTAGGAAAAGAAACCAAACCAAAACCGACAACAAAACCAAAAAACCTTCCCCCCCCAAACAAAACCAACCAAACAACCAAAAAACCCAAACCAGAAACCCAAAACAGAATGCAAAGCCATCTTTGTAAGATGCCAAACAACATGATATTAAAGTCCTAAGATAAAGAAAACTAAGGAATTGGCCCTTAAAGAAGGTAATCCTTGAGCTATGCCATAGTTTCATGTAACTAAAAGGTTTCAAGTAATTAGTTTTAAATACTATCCAACCTTATCCTTGAAGTAGGAGTATAAGAACTTCTTCCAGTCCTCCGTTATTACACTCTTATAAGCGAACTGTTGAACGTAAGCCTTCAAGAAGCCAATGAAGATATCTAGCAATTACAAAAAAAAACAAAACCAAAAACCAACTTGTTTCAGTTTTTGAAATTAAAATGGAAAGCAATAATATATGAAGTCTCACTAGCACTTACCTGGTCCTCCAAGAAGTTGTTCAAGGTAAAAAAGCAACGCAAAGCCTTTCTCATATGGAACAGACGAATAGGCAACATCAGGATCTACTTCATTCAGATCAGGGATGAGGTTAGTTACAGGATTTTTATCTCCAAGAGTATTTATCTGTGACGAAGACACAAGAAAATATATTCATCTAGGAAAACTAGCTCTCCTGCAAATCACTACTAATCCTATTTATAAGGGTATAGTCCATCCAAAACTAAGACGACCTCATCGCAAAGCATTCTCTCATTCTTTTTCCTGAAGTTCTGAATTTGCACAAAACACAGTTTAAGTGAACTTCTTTCTCATCTTCTTTTATTAGTGTCTGATCATCGAAGATGTTAAGATAAATCACCCTTTGCTCCAGCTGTCTCAATGCAGTTAATTATTGCCATGTCTGCCAATCTCAAGCACCTAGTAAACTATCTATATTTATCCCTTCATTAACTATTTAAACTACTTGATTTAAATGGGTGCTATAAAGAATAAAATACAAGAAGAAAATATTCATAGCACATCAGGTAAAACTACATCACAAAAATGAATGAGAGGGCTGGAAGTATCACAGGCCAGAAATCTGAAAGCTACGTTTAGCTATGCTACCCTAAGAACAAAAATAAAATAGACCTCCTAGGTACTTACAGATTAGGAATATGCTCAATTATAACATAGTACAGAGGGAAAATTTGCATGAGGCATTGGAAATTCTGATGGTCATGCTTGCAGATAATCTTCACAAACTTTCAGCTTCAGTTGCTTACCAGTATGCTAACAAGTATTACTGCAATTTAGCCAAACCCAGAACAACTAACAGAGTCTGCAAAGAAGAGCTTCAAACAATTTAAAAAGCTTTATCTAATCTGAGTATAGTAGGCTATTACCTTGGCAAGAGATCCTACACCTTGGAATCAAAGATGCTCATCCTCTAATCAGGAAAGTGTTAGGAAAGCTGAATATACAAGTCTTTGTGGGAAACACATGAAATTAGCTTTGTTTTATCTAGGTATATGCTTAAACATATGTACCGTATTCTGCAGTTCCCTCCATCCTCCTAGGGCTTGAAAGTGCCGGAACTGCTCACCAAACAACCGACCACCAATCCTGCGTTCCAGGTATACAGTATGTCCCTCATTCAGCCTGGAAATATACTGATAAAGTCAGAACTACTAGAACAGAGAAATTAATTTAGTTGGTTTCTTTACAGATTAATTTTAAATTATGATTTGCATTACACTGAACATCACACCTACCAAAAATGCTCCCATGTTTTATTTGTTACCAAGTTTCCCGTCCAGCTGTGAGAGATTTCATGAGCAATAACCTAAAACACAGAAAACAGTGACAGATATACCATTTAGACTCCTCTGGAAAATGAACATCAAATCCCAACAGAAAAACAAAAGGGATCTCCTTTACTGCATTACCAGCTAACCAAAGCTGTTAGCAGTCACAGCTCTATAAACTTATCTATATGAATTTTATTTAGAGGACTAACACTATCATACTGAACCTTCTCAAGTAATTATTTTGAATGCCCAGTCTGCAAGTCATAGAGCCACAATGATCAACAAAAATAACTTCTCTGGTAGCACAGTGCAGGCACTTGTTTGTGAAATCACATTTCAGAATACTGAATCCAAGCCAAGTGACAAACTAGTACTACCTTCCCACCTTAGCAACTTCTGCAGTGCTGGGATGATCTAAAATATCAACCAGGAAAAAAAATGGTGTCACTCCTAGAAGGATAAAGATGCATGATACATTAAAAAGCATCCATGTCAGATATTTCAGTTTTCTTGGGATAAGGCAATCATATCCTCTTTTTTTTCAGCACTGCATCAGTCTAGTAGAAAGACATATGAGATGAAACAGCACCCAGAGTACTCAACTTTCCAGAAAAATTAGAATTTACTAAATCATACTCATTATTTCACTTTAAAACTGTATACAATTTTAGTACTGTTCTGTACTAGAACTGAGTTCTAGTGCACAGACATAGAGAGGAAAAAAGTTCCCTACAAACAATTTCAATTAGATCAATTCAGTTGTGGTTTTTAAACATATCTATACACAGGAGAGAAAAAAAGCTATTGAGCAGCTAACCAGTCAGACACTTATGCATCCAGGCACCCATGTTATTTTCATCTGTTTGTTATACAAAATACATCTACAGTTTTCTACAGCTTACTTAGAACTAAAACTCACTTTGTAAGACTTCTTGAGTTACTGCCTTAATTTTTAATTCTCACAGGTTACCTATTACAAAGGAAGTTAAGATACAACTTCAAGTTGTGCTCTACTTGAAGACATGAACTTATTTTGCACTTACATTTGATAGTGATCGGTCACCTGCCTGAAAACAAAACAAACAAAAAAAAGGCAGTCAGTTCAAGTAAACCTCAAGTTATACCACTCAATGCATTTCCATGTATGATTCCTAACTCCTGAGGGCAGGAATCTTTACAGTTCTTTCTAGGGGAAACATTAATCCCATTTGTGGGTTAATATCCATCACTTGCTGGATAAGCAAGCCCCAAGAAAAAGCTGACTTTTACCAGTGTCACACTTACCAAGAGTGTTGGAGTTACAAAAGTAAGACAAGGATTCTCCATACCACCGTAAGGAAAAGAAGGTGGCAAGACTAACAAATCATACTGTCCCCATACATAGGGTCCTGCTAAATCTTCTGCAGTTTTCAGCATAGCTTCAGCCTGAAACAAGAATTCGCATTAGCTTCTAACATCGCTTCTGGCTACAAACACTGAACAAGTAATAAGCTATGGATTCCATACTTCATTTGCTTTCATCTTGGCACGTCCCACATGCAAAATGAGCACAAGATTGTACTAATATTTATTTTCAGTAGCAGCTTTGGGTGGTGATAGGACAGCAGCATTTTTGGGGGTGGGAGGAAGAGAAAGGAGAGCTACAGATGAACAAAACACTGAACTACAGTCTGTTCTTTTTCCAATGCTACATGAAACAGTTAATTTACAAAACGTTTATTTGTCAAAAAAAATTACCCACCTCAGCAAATTCATAGGCTGATTTATCCACTAGCTCCTTTTCAGCCCACACCAGTGTCCTTGGGCCAATCTTTCTGTTGAAAGTAAAAATTCCACTAAGACACTATTAACCAGAAATAATTCTATGGGAAGCTAACACAGGGGCAAAAGTGAATCAAAATACATGCAGTTTGATACAAATAGACAGGTTCATTGAACTTCTAAGACCTTTTAAAACTTGAAACAAGACCAAGAAACAAACAAGCAAAAAAACCTCCAAGGATTTATTACGATTTTTTATTATTTTTACTTAGTGCAAATTCACTCACCTGCTTTCTAAAGCTCCAACCACTAAAGCAATCAAATAGCAAGGTATGGGAACCTAGTGGAGAACACGGGAAAAAAAAGGAATTTCTTTGTAATGTGAGCTATCAACACCACTTATTCAAAGAAAAACAAAGGTACGTAAATAAGAAGTATGCACATTTCCTCCATAGTTTCCTGCCTTATGTTATAACAAAGGCATTGTTTTTTCTCCCCAAGTGATACTCCTTTATCTACAAGTACTCATTTCACAGATGTTTCATGCCAGGGTGCAAAGTTGTAAGTATCATTTCTGTTTGAAAAAAATCCACATAACAAAATGCCACTGCTTTCATCAGTGTTCAAAAGAAAGTCAGTTTTCCATATTCATTAAAGCTCTGTTAAATGCTGGAAGAAGGAGTTAAGAGATACTGCTCAGATAAAGGGCAGTTGTATCATACAGAAAGACACAGAAGAGCTTTAATGAATTGAAGTAAACAAGAATATTTTTGAATGTAAAAGATTCAGCAAAATCAAAAACTATATATTTGATGTTTGAAACTAAAATAAATGCTAAATATTTGTTATTTTAATGAAAAAAAAAAATCCAAAGCTACAGTTTCTTTATAGAGAAATGCTTTCTCATGCTGCTCTGAAAATAAAATGGGAAAATACAACCATCCCTATAAAAGTTCCATTTATCTGACTAAATAATGTTGAATAAGTAATATCATATATGTCAATATATGATATATATATCAGTATCAATACATCAGTATATCAATTACTTCAAATGTCTATGGCTGTTGGGTTGTAAATTCATTTTTACAGAGGCTGCTTTTCACTACACCTCTTACTAGCTTGGTCATGCAGGACCAAATAAAAAAGGTAGTTTAAAGTGAGCTCAGCACACACAGGTATCAATGAGTTTTATGTGTTTCCCTTCTTTATCTAAGGAAACACTTGCCTTTTCTAACAAATCAGTCTCACGGTTTTGTACGTTAAATGATGTGGGTGCCTTTTTTAATGCATTTCTCTTTTTTGATTTATATATTTGGTGTTTAATGTATTTTACTTTTTTTTGTTTGTTTAATGAAACACATGCCTTTTCTAACAAATCAATCTAATAGTTTTCTATATTAGGAAGTGTAGTGTAATTTCAATTTGACTAAATGTTATTCCTTGTAAGTGTCCACCAAACTTACCAATAGTGTATTTCTAGATAACATACAGCTCTGGTGTCGTGGTTTAAGCCCAGCCAGTAACTCAGAACCATACAGCCGCTTGCTCACTCACTCCCTTCCCTCTTTTTCTTCCTCCCCCCTCTCCCAGAGGGATGGGGAGGAGAATCAAAGGAATGTAACTCCCACAGGTTGAGATAAGAACAGTCCAGTAATTAAGGTATAACACAAACCACTACTGCTACCACCAATAATAATATTGATAAGGGAAATAACAAGAGACACCTGGATAACTTATAGAAGCCTTATGCACTAGACAGGCAAAATGTTTTGGCTCCATAGAGAAAGCAGAACTGCATGTGTTAGGAATAAGATGCCTTAGGCATCTGCTTACTAGTATGGAGCACTTACGTTCTGACTGAAACGGTATATCTTCCGACTGCTGTCCTCTGGGTCAGGCATCTCTCCATCACGATTAGCACTCATAAGAGCCACCAGCTCTTTAGGAATTGATATCTGAAAGGTTACCCAACTATGAGGAATTCAATTGCCACAAAGGACCATGCAATATACTAGAAACAGTGATAGCAAAAAGAGTAGCCCAGATTTGTTGTTAAGTCCTCTCGGTCAAGTAGAATGTATGGCATATAGAAAATACTGTCTTAAAGGCTGGCAATATTTAATTAACCAGAAGGATTACCTCTGACAGAAATTAAAAATTTCACTTTCTTCAGACTACTGAGTTGTAATATCACATTGCACATCTCACTTTTTGCTTCCTTAAAACAATCAGACCGCTTATGCCAGGACTACAAAGATTCCCTGACTATGTACTCTGCGTAAACAGACATATTACTTAAGGCATACATGAGAGTCATTTAAAGTATTGTTACTTTACAGCACTCTTTGTTGTCTTACTGTCAGCTTTTCCTGATTTAAAAACATAATTCTTTCCTACTACAGCACTTACTTTTTTGATCTTGGAAAGAAAAATACATGTGAACAAAAAATGAGATGATATATCTAAAAGAAAATGGTAAGGATACAGAAGTGGCACAAGGAAATTAAGTAGGTTTTGGCTCTTACATTAAGCTAAAAGACAATATTCTCTGGTTTTATTTTTTTGTAGCTGCTGGAATGTGGCCTAGAATAATAATTCACCCATTGTAGCAGTTGTCTTTGGTTAGACACATGACAGGTTCATCTACCTCTGCATAGTAGGTTAGTTTCACAGCAGGTGTGTCTTGGCATGGAAAGATGGCCCTGCAGTGGATAGCCTGGAGAGGAAAAAAAAAAACAAAACTAAAACATAACAACGTTTCTGATGCAGAGGACTAGAAATAAATCAAACCAATACACTGTATTGGAAATAGACAAAATTCGTTATCTGCAAATCAATTCTTCCTATCACTTATAGCTTATAGTAGTTTTTGTAGTTAAGACTTTTCTGAAAGAAATAATGGTAAGTAAGATAGATCAATAGCCACACATATTGATCACACGGGACTGTGTGTGCTTCAACAAGAACACTGGAGAGGGTAAAGCAGTTCTGGAATTCTTAAATTCCAAACATATAATAAAATCTCAGCAATGTCCTGACTTATTAAGTGCTTTCATTTAGGACCTTTGATACACATGCAATTAGAGGTTATGGGTTACTGTACTTATCCCTACCAGCCCTCCTCTATGACTTTTTAGAAACCTGGGGGAATTACAGTGGTATGTAAATAAAAATTGTTAAAATAAAAGTAAAAATAAATAATTATCCACTCAACCTGACACTGGCTGAAGAGAAATGGGTGTTTCTTTCCAGAAGTTTGCTCTGGGGTAAACCATTGGAGAGCTGAAGACTTTGGAGAGCTTTCAAAACAGATTTCAACAATAGCTTCTTGTCCCCTGTGTAATAAGGAATACAATCAGACTGTTTTGACACAACTCCTGATTACTATTGAAATTCCTCTACAAAGATTTCTGGAAAATAGGTCTGTAGCATTATCTCAAAAGCACTAAAAATAAGATCAAGTAGCATATTAAAAACAACTTTTCCCTTTCAATTATGATAGTAAAGATTAGATTATCTGGTTTATTTGAATGTCCCAAGACACTTCTGGTTTTTATGAACTAGAAACTTTTCCTCTCCCCTCTTTAAGGAGAACATGGACTTTTTCTTTAAACCATTTGGACCAGCTATATACATATATTTTTACCACAACTACCTAACATTGTACATGTAAGTATAAGATCAGCTTGCTAACAAAAGAATGCATACAAACCTGAAATATTCATACTTTTATTTTGTAAGGACATATCATAACCATCACTGCCACTAAAAGCACACAGAACTACTGGCTTCTGTTATCAGTAAATTCCAGGTTAGGCATGCAACTCTCTGGAATTAACAATCCAGCCACAAATCAGAACACGCTTCAGCTAATCAAAGGAGTTAGACACTAGATAAGCTGCCTGGTATACATATCTGCTTTATAATCAGCATTCCAAAGTACATCTTTGACAGGAAAGGAGAAAATAATTTGTATTGCCATAAGGTGCACTGCTTACTGAACAATCAGATTTTTAGTTTTAACTCTTACCCTTTCCTTTTCACTGATTCACTGATATTTAATGAGTACTACATCTCGCACAAGATATAAATTCTTATGATCACAACTCATAAATCCCTCTTCATAGCTTTTTCCCCTTACAAGGAAATCTAGAAATAAAATTAAAAAACAGAAGGCTGAAAGTCAACCAAAAGAAGCCATGTTTCTGCTGCAGCCTCTTTGTTCATGTACTTCACTTGTTCAGTTTCATATCAGATCATAAGCATTTCCCCAGAAGGGACTGGTACTGCATAACATCTCTTTCTCTTCCGCATTACATGTAGTTCTAGCACTAATCCATGGGACAGCAGCAACAGTAGAGGCAGCAGTTTGTAGAGGTAGTAACCAGTTTTGGAAACAAAATAGTAAGAATCAACATAGTATCCTATTTTATTCAAACAAGGGAACTTCCTGATACAACCACAGCCCTCAGCTTTGGCAGGCTGATACCAGGGAGTTACAACATACATAGCAAACTGCCGAAACATGAACTGTAATTTGACAACAACTTTTTAATTCATGCAACTTGCACAGTAGATTATGATTTCTTGTCTCCATCCCACTGCTGGAATTCAAGTTCCAGTTTTTAGGGACTTGGCTTAGCACAGTCACTACAATACAACCTTTACTGTTTGAAAACATGTTTCTTTTTAATCCTAGTGATAACCTGCAGTTTTACAGAAATACAGGATCAACCCTTGCATGAAAGAAAGGCAAAGAGTGTGTAACTCCGCATGTGAAATACTGTAGCAATTCTGAACATGACAAAATTCATGTAGTTGAAGCAAAGACTATTACTGATGAGAAGCACTGTATAAATTGCGATACACTGCACATAATTTTGCTGCCTACTTTAGCAAGTCATTTTGTACATGATATAAGACCTGGGGGTGCATACAAAAACTCCTTAAGTCTTGGCTAATGAAAGCCAAATATTAAAGTCATCTACAAGATCACACCAAATAAATGCAAACCCCTATTTATGAGTCCCTCTGCAAGCTTTATACAAAGACCCTACAGACAGACAAGCGGGTTACTCAGTGCATTTTGGAAAACACCTAAAGGAAGAGGCAACAGCGTGTACCTTCTTAGTTCAAAAGGAAGCGTGACCTCCAGGGGTGTCCCCTTGAAACTGTGCTTTTCACCAAAAGCAAATGTTGCATCCTGTCCATTCACAGTCACTTTAAATACCTGTACGTCTTTTGTATCCAACACCTGTAATGAAGCAAATATTACACTCTTGTTAAATAGTGTAATAACCTTAAATACATGCCTTTCTGAAGGAAAAAGCATTTACTCAGTAGAATCAGAGAAATCAAGTACCCATGTTAGGTACTGGGAACCAGCATTTTAGGGGAGCAACAGGGAGCTCATGAAACTGGAGGGGGAAAAGGAAGAAAACCAAATTCTGACCATGAAAATGGAAATAAGAGTTCACTAAATAAACTACAAAGGTGAAAGACATCACAGTGCTACTACGAAATGAGGGCATGATGGAAACTACTCCACCAAGGCTTCCATCCTGGAGCTAGCCGCTATGAATCAAGACTTTAATGCAACAGATGAGTTAAATAATGCAGCACTCCCACATGCAGCACGAGTGAAGTTTCACTTTTTATTGTTAACAGGATGCTTGGGGTTTTTTTTTTGTTTAAAAATAAGTGCCAATCACAAAAGGATTTTCTGGAAGCTGCATGAAGCAAGCCCACAAACCCTAAGCTTCACTTTGCATATAAAGTAACGCCAAGGATTTTCACACGTTTACGTGCATCGGTAACTGAGAAAGAAACTGCCACAACAAAGCACGCGTGGACAAGCCATAAGCATAGATTTACTTTATTCCCATTTATTCGGCAACAGGCTCTTCGCCGTTTTAACGGGAAAATACATACTTATATCCTTCTCTCTCGGCACAGGAAACCCGGGCCGCCGAGTGCTGCTACCCGCGGGTGACGAGGCCGACCGCTGCAGAGGCTGCAGCCCCGCCGGGGGCAGGAGCGGAGGGTCCCGGGAGGGAACAAGGCCGGCCGGGCCGGCCGAGCGGAAGGACGGGAGAAGCAGCTGAGGGGAGGCGGCTACGAGCGAGGCCCCGCCGCTCCCCCTCAGCGCGGGCCCGGCTGCAGGCAGCGCGAGGATCGCCCCTCCCTCCTCCTAACCCCCCACCCGCCGTTACCAGGCAGCGCAGCGCCTCGCGCTCGGCGCGCGCGGTGAAAGCCGCCGTGCCCCGCAGCGCCCGCGCGCCGAAGTCCACGTGGCAGCGCAGGTACAGGTGTCGCGTGAGGCAGCATGAGGGCGACGCGAAGGAGCTGGAGTCGACCGCCGCCATGGCTCGCGCGCTGCCTACCCTGCGCCGCGTGCCCGGTCCCAGCCGCCCCGCCCGCTTCTGGGAGGCAGGAGCGTGCCGCGCGCCGGGCCCTGGAAGGTGTAGTTCCACCCTTCCAGGGAGCAGCGAGGGCAGCGCGTGGAGAACTACAGCTCCCGTGGTGCATTGCGAGGAGGGGCGCGGCACAGCGAGAAGCGGGATTGGCTATAAGAAGCCCGGGCCGGCACATCGCCGAGCCGTCAGAGAGCAAATACCACGTAGGGAACGTTGTTGAAAAACCTGTCGTGCAGCTCCTCGTTAGTATAGTGGTAAGTATCCCCGCCTGTCACGCGGGAGACCGGGGTTCGATTCCCCGACGGGGAGGAACGTATGTTTTTCTTTCATATGTCCTCTTTCCTATTGTAGGCTCTGCCCTAGAGAGCAAAACCCAATTCTTTGCGAAATCAAAGCTGTTGCCAGGCAGCCTTTGGAAAAGTAGCGCGGCTTTAAAACAGGAAGCGGAGAAGGAAAACGCAGGTTGTCTCCTGGGTGCCTACCTGCTTCAGGCCTGAGGCAGTATGGGGCCAGCGAGACCGCTGCAATCGCTTCAGAAGCTCTGCTGCTTAACTGCTAGTATGTGTGGGGAAAAGGTTCTTGTATTTAAGTGGCTCAATCAGCTAAATAGGGGGATTCATTAAGCCTTTCAAAAGCATTCACCACTTTCCTTACTCGCCCGCCAAACCTGTGAGGTTAGAACAATGGAAAGAGAGCCAGACAGATAAAATGAACTTATTAGAAGAGGGAAGGTGGAAGGCCAAAGGCCATCTAGTGGCCTGTGGTAATCCTCAAAGTGAGACCGTGGAAGACCGGGAAGCCCCGAGCCTGTGCCAGATCCTGGCCTGAGCCTGTACTTAACAGCCAGCAGACCCCATGCTGCACTAGCTAATACATTGCAAAACAATCGTGACGCTCCAGCATCCCTGCTTGCATTTACTTAGTATCGTCAGAAATGCTTTTTTAAGACACCCTTACTCCCTTCTTCCTTTTTTTTTTTTTAATTCCCAGTCCCTCTGCCAAAAGACATTATTTATTTATTCATTCATCCGTTTATTAACATTTCAGCACAAGGATACTAAAAGAGACCTTCTCCCTTCTGCAGGGTGCCAAGCAGTAAATGCTATCACCCAAATCCCTTCAAGTCAGGAAAGAGCACTGTGGCTGATCACACATAAGCGGGGTGAGGAATTAGGACAGGAGACAAGAGGCCAAGGCTCCCAGCTGTGAGGGTGTGGGCCGCGTGTGCCTGGTGTTCAGCACAGGAGTCTCAGGGGGCTCTGCTCTGGCCCTGGGTTTGTGCACTCGGTTTTGATACAATTAATGTGGTGCTCTGACCTGGTCACTGAAAGCAAATTTCTGTACCACAAGTGACCTCACATCAGCAGCACAGATACAGCAGCAAGCAGACAACTGAGAACATACACAAGAAAAATGATCTCTGTTTAATAAGATCTAAGTTCCAATTTGACAGCAGAGTTTGGCCACAAAGGGTGATCACTCTTGACAAAACTGCCAGAAGCCAAGGACGTGCAATGCAGAATGCAGAACCTAATCTTTGCCACCCTTAGAGAGCAGTTCTGAGACACCATGTCTTCAGCCTGTGTACACACAGCTGTGGGAGCAGCACACCAGGGGCTCTGGGAGCTGCAGGCACAGGAGGGATGCAAGGCTTGAGATACAGTGCAAGATTAAGAGATTCTGGTGGCAAATCCCATGGGCCTCCTGAGAGTATCCCCCTGCCCCAACTGTTCCATCCAAATGTGACCCTGAGATGGGAATGTAAGTAGCACATGCAGAAAAGGGGGTGTGACACTGAGCGTCATGCACAGAAATGGTGGTACCCTGGAGCTTTGTATAAACTGGCTAGACTAGAGCCACATGCAGGCAAGCCCAGATAAACCCAGGCAGAAGAGGGAGTTTCACTAGGTCTGTTGCTGCATGTATTAGAGAAAGAAGAAAAAATAGCCCCAATATTTTCCCTTTTGTATTTCCTCGCATGCCCACTTCCCTTTCTCAAAACCCACATACGTGTCAATAGAAACACAAGAAAACTGATTTTTAGTAGGCAGTTTATTTCAAAACAGAGGGTGGACTATAAAATAAGATATAAGAACCATTTAGAAGTTCATATGTGCTGGCATCCAGTCAAGCAATTTCAGCTGTCATAAAACAATAAGGGATTGGAAAAGCAATTTATTCAAAACAAATATGCTGTCAGTACATTGCAGGCATAAAAGAGTCTCGCAAGCAAATCCATACCTGCTTAGTCAGTGTTTCTGTTTTCAGATTAAGCTTTCACAGTGCACAACGAACTACCCAAGAGGCAAAGTTTTGCTATAGATGTGCAGCTTTGAGAGTCCCAGGAAGTCATTCTCATTTGTGTGGGGCAAAGGTAAAAGGAAGAGGAACGAGTAGCTCACAGCATTGAACAGGGTGTTACAAGGTCAGAATTTCTCCCCCTGTGAGGTACTTTATTACTGCCTAAGTCTCCCCCAGGTAAGCTTAACCTCTTTCCCCCTTCCTGTGGTAGCAAATCCTTCCCACACACACTCTTTGTGCTGTTGTACCCCACCTGGCAGTGTGAAGCCAGCACTGCTGGAACACCAGCAGCAATGACAGCAAGCCCAGCCACAGCTGCCTGCACTGTCTTGACTCTCCATGAGCATTCTGGTGTGGACCAGGCTGGCTTCCCTGTGGGCAAAGTCCATAGGAGGCATAAAGGAGCACCGTCAGGAAGCCTTCTGCAGTGTTTGCAGAGGAAAGTTTCAAGGAGGGCCAGCACTGATGAAATCTGGAGGAGCAAACTACTGTATTGCTAGCAGAAATCTTGCCCTGATTTCTTCTTCAAATACCTGTTGAATTACCCATGTACAGCTTTCAGATGCATCTCTTTTTATGCTTCTAGTCATCTCATGCAGCTTGCCGCCATGTGTGTGTTTTATTACCCTCACCTTATCAACAGCTCAGGGAAAGCATGTATTAGCCTTAGGGCTGGCAGAGAAAGCTGTGGCCCAACCAGTAAGACAAAAGCGGGCTGGAAAGTCAACTACTGATTGCAGCCTTGCTGATCACACAGCATGGTAGCAAAGCAGCACTGAGGGAAGGTCTGGGCTGGAGGTTCAGCCCAAGCATGTTAACAGCATCTTGTTAAAAAATCTTGTTTGAGCATGCTCAAGGCCTCTGTAACTCTGTATTCTGTCTTCTGTGTGTTGCATCCATGTGTGTATTTAACCAAGTGTGGTTTATGTGTGCTTAACTCTGCCAAAAGTTTTAATTAACCTTTGTCAAGAATATTTTGAAAGGCAAAAGATTGCTTGCAAATGTTGGAAACTGCTTTATGCTATTAGCAATGATGAAACACAGAGAGAAGCACTGACAATCGTGGAAGTTTTACGTTGGTAGTTACTCTAAGGACAAGGAAAATAAGAGAGGACCCCAATCTTAAACTTACTAACTATAGCAATAAATTCATATTTTAAGCCTACTTAAAATTTAGTTCTCAGCAATTGTTCTAGGCAGTATCAATGGGGAAACTTAAACAGAACCAGCTGCTAAAAACACACTAATTTTGTTCTCACTTGGAATGTAACTTGTCAACAAATAGGGAGATCAGGTAGAGCAGAGTAAAAAATGCCTCCATAAGTGTTCAGCAAGGGCTAATAACAGGAATAGGCAACGGCAAATTGTTCGCAAGTTTCTTGCAGGGCAGGACATCCAATATAACTGTGAAGAACTGACAAATTAGGAGGATACAAATCCTCTATTCCACCTTGATTTTTCTACAGAGACTTCTGGTGCTAAACCTTTTGGCTGGTCAGAAGGAGGAAAGTGGTTGTCCCTCAAAAAGTGATGGAACAATTTATACCGGTAGCTGTTATACGCTTCTGATCCCTGCTCATGGTGAACCATCTGATCCTTGAAGTATTTAATGTTCATTTGAGAACTTTTAGCCTGTCATGGTTAGTATCCACTAACGGTTGGCTCAAAGGATCCCAATGAGTCTTCTCCCTGCACTGAAGAGTTTGACTGCTGGTGCCCTCAACCAGCTCTGCGATGGTGCCAGCCTCAGATCAGCAGCCTGCTCCCACAGCTCTCTGGCACACCCACAGTCACAGAGCATGATGTGTGTCTGTGAGCACAGCCTGCCACAGAGAAGCTGGTGGTTTGAGTGTTTTCATTGAAAATTGCCTTTACACAGGTCTGGGTCTTCAGGTGCTGCACATTGCTGCAGCCCCACTTGGGTCAGTGGAGCAATGTTAATATAAGCCAGATGGGATGCTGACCTACCTGCCAATTAAAAATACGCAGGCCACCATCAGGCAGTCAGTCCCAACATGCATGCTGTGGTTTTATGACTCCTCCAGACTAGCCTGGCATTTTTCCACATTAGCTTATAATAAGGGTAAATTAGATAGCCACTTTTTCTCCTGGAACTCTTAACATACTGAGCACTTAATACTTCAGCACAATGATTTACAAGGAACTGTTCAGTTTTGTACATGAACAACTAGTAGTGGATCCTATTTTTTGGGACAGACAGGGCGGAAAATATTTTAAAGCAATATCTTATTAATAGTTTATTCTATTTTTGAGCAGGTTTAAAGCATCTATTCAATTTCTTTTTTTTCCTGAGACAGTTTCTCAGTCCTGAATTCCCTGCAGAAGCCAGGGACCATTTCACACAGCTGTATTTCTTCATGTCAAATGGTCTGTTAAATATAATTTCCATCATACTTCTTTTCATTTGGAGGGAATCAGTTTTGCAATTTCCTCAGTTCCTCCTTTCTTCAGACTTTTTAAATACTTTTGCATAGGCAGCCTTCTTCTTCTTCTTCTTCTTTTTTTTTTTCCTAACTTCCATGTTGCTAGACATACACACAGCTTACACCTCTCTGGAGGATGTTATTTAACCATATGAAGAGATCTGGCACTCTCAGGGTGCCATCATGACAGGCTCAAGTAAGGACAACTCCTGCCTGAAAACCAAAAATCCAGATGATGAAAAGTTAACTCCTTTGTTAATTTGATGCTAAGCACCTATTTCACCACTTAGCCTGCTCATCATTTGTGGGTTTTTCTCAGCTACTTTCTTTGTTAAAGTTTTTGAAATCTTCTGTATGGCAACACTTCTTCTTTTTGGTCACGATATTCGCATTTACCAACAGTGGATTGCAATGTCCATCCTTCTGCATCTGAGAACCAAAATACACACAAAACATATACATTATACAGCCAGAATTGTAGTATATAAAGAAATTATCTATGTGTTAGATGTATCTGCAGTTATTATTAGTATCTTAATCTTTTCAATTATAAATTCAAAAAAACATCTGCTCCAAGATGACTGGGTCCTTTTTGTTCCATGGGATGCCAAACAAAAAAGCTCGTACTAAGTTTTAAGCATTCAAGAAATGGCATTGAAACAAAAGGTACGTATGTTTTGCACAAAGCATGTTCATAAGCACCTTGCTTCAAGAGGATGCAGATGCCCATCTTCTCGCAGAATAAACTCCATGATGGCAAAAGGGATTTTAGTTTCCGTGTTTAAGATCTAAAGGTTTGCAAGATGAGGTTTCATGTTTGTTTTCAGAGGATTCAGCTTGAAGTGACCCTTTCCTTGGAGATCAATAAAAACTGACCTCTGGATAAACTCTGTGTATTGTTTTAGGGGTAGGAGTGCTATTGAATTGCACTAAAATCTGGTGGTGACTTTCACTAACAGCTGCACAGAGGCACATCCATCACCTCCCACTTCCACACAAAGCAGCGGCTTCTGGTCAGCGTAACATGCAGTAATTGGCTGCTTTTGAGTTCATTGTTGAGCCAATAGTCTATGACTGTAGATCTGTAGGTTGGATTTCCTTTAACCTGACTTAATTTCTTTTTTTAGTTAGATTCACTTCTTTGAACCTTTTTTTGATTCTTCAGAGAGATGGTGCAGAGCTTTTGCATGCAGTTATCTGGGTATTTGTCCCTCACATCCAAGTTCATAGCAGGAATTCAAACCAGAGCAAGAGCACAAGTAGAAACATACAACTGTGCAGGAAAATACCATATTACCCAAAGGCTTCAGCAAAAGGCAGAAATCTCATATATATCAACTATAGATGTCTTTGTTCAAGAATGGGAGAAGAAATATTTACTAAACAGCAATAACTTCTATTACAGTTTTGGAAGAAAAACTTAATCATGAGCTTTCCTCATTTCAGTCACTGTGACAGTATCTCTCTATATAATTTTTGAGGTTGCAGAGGGTTTGCTTATTTCTCCTGCCTAGTTTACTGCATTCACATCACCTGCAGCATTCTGCTGTTAACACAGCACCAACCAATGGAGATTTTGCAAACCATTTGATTTTACATTTCTGCCCCTCTTATGTGTGGACTTGGAGTGTGTTCTGAAGGCTCGGCATTATAGCAATGTTTATATTACTACACATGCTTACGTGTTGTTACCGGTACCTCCAAATTTCAAAGGGTTTGTGTCAAGCACAGAAGAATCTTATGTTTTTAAATCAGAATTTGCCTTTGTGGCTCTTTTTCTAGGCTTTGCCAGGCAGCAGCATTGGCTTCAGCTTGTAGAGGCCAAGCTGAGGAAGTACAGTTATTCCATGCCAATGCTTAACAACTCTGCTTTTTCACAATAAGCAATAAAAAAGCAATGAAAGAGGTTTTATCAAACAATTAGTTATTGGGGGGAAAGGGGGAAGGAGGGAGAAAAGAAAGGATACAAAAGAATTATCAAAAGAGCCAA
The DNA here is from genome assembly GCA_009867235.2 of Psittacus erithacus. Lineage (NCBI taxonomy): Eukaryota > Metazoa > Chordata > Aves > Psittaciformes > Psittacidae > Psittacus > Psittacus erithacus. Next base: position 38,550 of record WYDI02030986.1, read on the forward strand.
AGAAAATGCTTTCTCCAAAATCACTGGATAACAGTGTGAGTTTTCACCACTCCTTAATGAAGGGCTGAGGGTGTGAACAGCAATCACTTGTTCACAGTTTGTTCTCTCTATTAGTCAAACTCAGGTGTGCCTTCACCTATCCTCATTCAGGCTATTGGTTAACAAGTCCACCATTTACTTTGCTATGTAAAGTGATGAGCTTCTCCCCCCAGTGCTTTTCATTAGTCATCTCTGTTATTCCTTTCCCCTGAAGATCTCAGCTCCTTTGCAGGAATAAAAATAAGGCCCACACAATGTTCTTGTCATGAAGGGAAAACTCTCTAAACAGGTGTACTAGCAGACTTCCCCTTTGTCTGTTATGGGGATGCCCTGAGCCTGAGAGCAATTGGAGATGGTTACTGCAGTCATAGTCAGTTTTTCACAACGCAGGCAGTAACTTTCATATTTCTCTGATGGCTGTTTTTTGTCATGGCTATTTCATAAGGCAGAAGTACTTTTCTGCTTCTCCCCCAACTTATTGCTTAACATGAACCATAGCATGCAGACTGTTTATGTCTGCCATTCAAGTGGCACTCTCTTCACTAAAAATCTATGGAGCAACCCCATACATCCAGGTTTTTATGCCTGTAGCACTCTCAGCAGAGGGATTGACCTTCTCTTGGCCCACCATGTGTAACCTCAGCCAGGTGACGTTCCTACATGAGGAGGCCTATAGCTCTGCCCTTTCTGTGCATGGATAGCTCCAAAACTGCGAAGCAGGCCCTTCTTGGGAAAGGCCTCATACCCAGAGGAAAGGGTTCCTGGGCAGGTTTGTGCAGAGCTGTTCCGAGTCATGAACTGCAAACCTTTCCCCTTCCCCCACTTTGGCTTCCCTGCTGAAATAGGTGGTGGACATCCCCAGCCAAAGAGGAAAGTTTGGGGCTGCATCCTTACTGCTTGAGTCTGGTTGAATTCAGATGGACAAGGACTGAGATGATTTTTCATTGTACTCAGAACATGACCTGAAGGAAGTCTTTGTTGAGCTGTCTAGGATTATCTTCATCAGAGAAAAAGTTTCAAGAAAGTCCAAGAGATCGGAGCTGAAAACTCCAACTGAACAAGAATAGCACTGAGGTACAGGCAGGCCCTCAGGCCTGTTAAAAACACTGCCGGTGGGACTCCTCTGAAGATGAGGTGCTCTCATTGTGAACTCTCACCAGGATGCTTGGGTAGATGCTGCACAGCCTGGCCTGAAGAAATAGCATAGATGGCTCTCTTTAGCAGAAGCTGGTGTCATTTTGGCTCAAATGGTCTCACTAAAGGGAAATAATTAGTTTGAGAGACCTCTTCAAAAGACATGCCTAAATACATTAATTCTGTAAGTGCCTGACTTCTGCAGATCTCTGGCTGAAGTTCCAGCCGGCCCATTTAGCCATCAGGGATCTGGTTTCAGGCACTCCAGGATGGCCGAGGAGTCTGTCTCCCCTCTGTAGCTCTGGGGATTGGAATGTGTATTCAGGACCAGTGGTGAGACCTTCCTCCACCTGTGCCCTCTGTGAGCCAGGAGAACAAAGAGTCTCTCTCAAAACAAAGGATTTAGTCATTTGTGAGGAATACAGCATTCACTCCAGATCCCCAGACTGGCACCTTTCACCCTCTTGTCCCCCAGTAGCTAGGGCTGGGATGCAGGGAGGACTGTGTGGGCTGGCAGGAGATACCTCAGACACCCTCCAAGAAGTCCACACTCAACTGAATATTGGCTATCTCCACTGAAGTGGGTCTCAGAATCACAGTCTTGTGTCAAAACCAGGCGTAACAGCTTAAAGCCTCCAAGGCGTCCCTCTTTTCCTGCTTTTAATGGGGCACAGCTCAAAGCCTTCTCAGTGTCATTCCACTCCCAGAATATAAGAAAGAGTATTTCTGCTGGGAATCAATAGTTGTCTCTTTTCAATGGTGTTTTTTTCCACTATTCCCCACCCCTGTTATGTGTGTGCATATATATGTATATATACTGGTTTTTTATTGTTTGTTTTGTTTTTTTTTTTCTGGCTGATTCTCATCCTTAGCTTACCAGCATCTCCTGACAGGCTAAATTTTACACCAGTATATGGGCTGCCAAAAGGAAGCTAAAATTCTACCAACCACCTCAAGGAAATGAGCAAACAAACCAGCACAGACATGCCGGGCAGCCTGTGTTTCCTCTGGGGCAGCAACATAAGTCTTGTCAAAAGCAAATCCTTCATATGACCTTTCACACTGCACAGCCCCCAAAATTTATTAGAAGTAAGCGGCTACACCCAGTTTTGACTTCAACTTGTATTTAATGTGTAATTGCACATCATGCTTACTCCCAGCTGGCAACAAACCTCAAACCACAGGTTGATCCCTGTGCCCACACAGAGACGATGGAAGTTCAGCTGCCCTTCTGGGACTTATACCCACTAGCAAGTGAGATTTTCTGGCTGTCAGTCCAGCTCACAGGGCTCACAGCAGTTTCCCTTATTACACTGCCAGTATCCAGCAGGATTCCACCTTGGCCTGAATTTTCCTCCAGTTTGTTAGGCTCTGGAGCACCTTGAGTGTCTGAGACCATCCAATGAGGGAAGTATTCATCCAGTCTTGCTTTTAAATAAATACTCACTACCAAATCCTAAAAAAGAGGAAGCAATATTGCCAGACAAATACATAAAACAATGCAAGAGGCTCACCTCTATAATGTTATATAATATATATCCATATAGATAATATATAATATTTGCTTTTGCTGCTAAAATACGTGACTGGACAATAGCCAAGGCAGGCTCCAACCCAAGTAATATGAAACAGGTTATATGCTTATGTGACATTGATAAAAGCTCAGGGAATGTATTTTTAAACTTTTTTTTTAAATAGGTGTCTGTAAAACTGCAAGTGGTCTGCAGAAGATGAACTGAGAACGGTTATTTATTGTCCCTTATAAAAGGAGAACTAGGAGGCACTCAATGAAATTTTTGGCAAGCAGGCATGCAAAAGAAAGCACTTTTCTTGCAGTTAAATGAGTAAAATGTAGCCATGTAAACTATGAAACTCATTACCACAGGATGTTGTGGACACTGGGAGTATAAGTAAGTTCAAAAAAGTTAAACAGTCATGAAGCCCAGATCTAACAGTGCCTTTAAACATTTTTGAGTGGATGCAGCTTCCAACTCCTGAAATTTATAAAGTGTGGATTTCTATAACCTGAGAGATTACACTAGGGGGAAGGTCACTCCATATTTCATCTTCCTTATGCTGCTCTCTTTAAACAGGGAGAAGACACTAAGTGAGGTGGGGTCTTGGTTTGTCCTGCTTCTGGCTGGAAGGACACAGAACTGCTCAGTGTGGATCTTGTCACAGACACTGACTGGGACTTTAGAGAACATCGTACATGTTCATGCTCTGCCACAGACTCATTTTTGCTAAATGACAGTAGTTTCCCCTTTGTCTATGTTGTGATTTTGACTACAAAGCTTTGTGGGGAAGACATATGGTCTATATGTAGAACTGAGGATCATGGGGCCTCTGCAGCCTCTTTGGATACAACTACTATAAGCAAGAGTACACTGAAAATAAAGAAAGAGCTCCAGCTTCCCCCTAATGGGAGGGTGGAAGGCAGGAAGAGAAGACTATTACCATGGGGCTCTCACACTTTGTTAAGTTGGTGTTGCTTTCCGAACAGTACAGAAGAGGTTACCACATCAGAGAAATGACTCCACACACTCTCAGGCCAAAATGAGCTTGCTGGCAGCAGTTGGTGTGACAAAGCACTCGCCCATTAGCAAAGATTACAAATATTTTTAATTCCACATTGTGACTCATGTTCTATCCATCAGTCACTTGTTTGTGTTGCTAAGTAAATACTGGTTACAAGAGGAAATTTTTACCTTGGATTTCCAAAGAATTCTTGCTTTTTAAAGTTATTGAATTAATTGGAAAGATATTGCCAGTTGCAGTCTGGCAATTCGTGTCCCTGCCCTGGCTACTGAGCTCAGAGGGCTGGAGCTCTCCCAGTCTTCAGGGAGTGGAGTCAGGCAGCGGCACCAAGAGCCAACAGCTTACAAGGTCTGCCTGAGGTTTTGTTAGGAATACAAGCTTGCACGGACCTAGTCTGGTTGATCTAGATGTTTTGGCCATTGTTTCTAGCTTATGATGAGAACTTCCATATAAAGACCTATTTAGCTCCATGGAAATTTCAGTGAGGATTGCTGGCCATCCCCATAATGTGATGAGTTGACAAATATTGCTGTAATTTCCAGAATCTGTTTTGCCAGGCAGATGACACTTGCTTGTCATAAGGGTAATTTTGTACTAACAGTGTTTAACTCCCTGTAGTACAGTCTCTCCTTGTGGGGAAACTGTAGAGCATTATGGTACCTGAGGCAGAGAAGAGAGAATGTATTTCAAGTTGTCTTTTTATCATGAGACAAAACTAGGCATGTTAACCTCGCTGTCACATGGGGCCCTGTGGATCCACAGATAGAGTTCTGCTGGACAGGCATGAAGCCAAGCTGCATCACATGCCGGCTGATTGCCCATCAAGAGCAGCAACAAAGGCTCACACCCAGCCACGAGTGGAAGATGAGCAAAGGTGTAAGGCAAGCAAGGCACTCTGGAGGCCAGGCTGGAGCTTTCCTTTGCACTGTTGAGGCTGAATGTAGCTTGAAGTTAGACTTCAATATTAAAAGGCTGAAAGCAAACTGTTCTAACAATGCCAGAGCTTTCAGGATCTGCTCAGTCTCATCCAGCATCACTCTTGCTATCTGCTGCAGTAGCTTAACTTGTCACCTAGGAAAATCCTTTTGTAGGAGTAGCCTGGGAACCTTTAAGAAAGAAAGGCTGCATTTGCAGTACTAGATCAGACATCTCAGACTTACCTCCTCAGAAATCTACTGTTGCGAAGTGGTGACACCTAATGGCAGGGACAGCGCAAGGTACAGAGGGGGTGCAAATGAGCTAAAATAAGTGTTACTCTTCATGGATACAAAATACATGTCAGGGTATCTTATATTACTTGCACCCCCCCATTGCGCAGAATTTCAATACAATATCCCATTTTCAGTCTTTGCTATCTCAATGTGATGTATTATTAAGATCTGCTTATGACGACTTCATTTCAAGGTTTGATACTATACTAGCCCTTTCTGCCTCCCATGTTATCTGCTGCTCCGTTGACTCTGGCCTGCCCTTTTTATTAAACCCTGCAATTTGTAGCTTGTCTCAGAGCAGCTTGTTCAGATTAGACTTGCCTAGGGGCTAGTTTAAATTGCTCACATGACTTCTCATAAGAAACATTACACACATGTTAAATTCATGAGCCAAAGCAGGCTTGTGTGTGGAATTCTCTCCCTTTCCATTTGTCCTTTCCAGGTGGCTTTTTCCTCATCTTTCCACACCTTTCCCACATTCCCCTTTGCTTGCCCCCACCACATGTCCATGTCTTTGTGTGGAAACAAAGAGAATGTCATCTCTGTACAGTGAGATACAACAATCCAGTCTGATTATTCAAATATTCAGAATTGGAATCTGTCCCTATAAAACTCATTTGTAGATGACAGCAATGAAGTATACAAATATACCTGAAATGTGGAAAGAGTTCAGAAGGGGCCATCCACATATCCAGTGCATTAATAAACAGGGGAGGAATTTTTTGCCTCTGGTTCTGGAAAGCATAAAGCAAAAGTGGCTGTTCCCACTTAGATTTTGTTTCATATTGCCCAGTATTGCTCTCAGTGCAGAGAACAGCAGTTTTCTATGGCCCCACTCTCAGTATGACCTCAGTACGTCTTCCAGAGCTGAGAGCAGGGGTCCCATCATTTAGACTACTCAGGTACCTTTCCTGCAAAGAGCATCCCTAGTGTCACAATTACCCACTTATGGTTCTGTTACTCTGCTATGTCAGGAAATACAGCCTTCTTCTAGCTGTAGATTCTTCTAGCTCTTTGCTGGAAATCTAGTAGGTGGTCAGTATGCTGGTGCGGGCAGAAAGGGTTTTTTTTTTTGCTTTGGGGGTGAGCATCTACAAAACAAAATCACTCATTGTGTCAGACTAGTGACAAATAGGAGGGTAACAACCAGCTATGCTTAGCTCAGCTACTGTGAACTGAAGAAATAATGCTCAGTAAAATTGAATGAAAATAAGTAACTGTAAGGGAAGAAAAATCCTACTAGTGTCTCTATTGAAGGGAAGGCTGTGACATTTCACCCTCTTTAGGCACCATGAAAGAGAGCTATTATGAACCATTTCTTCTCAGCAAGAGGGAAATCGTCTACTAGAGTTCATACCTCCTTAGATACCAGGTAGTCCAAACATTAGGCACTACCAGGCCTTCCTAGTGCCATCTCACACTAAACTACGCCTCCTGCTTCTAGTTACTTAACAGACTGTGAATACTACAAGTGCAAGTGGCAATATGGCAATGCAATTAAGTCAGTCATCCATTCCAGCTAGCAGCACAAAGGCAGACCATGTTTCCACAGTGGGGAGAACTGTCTGAAGGAATGACACAGCCACACTATTTTTCCACCTGGATGTAATCTGAGCTGTTAAGCATAACACTGGATGGTAAATGGTTTAGAGGCTCGTCTTGAATGACATCTTCCTCTACAGACCTCCATGGAAACTCAGATAATTGGAGGTGTTTTTCCTGAAAGTCTATAAATGTGAACCCAGGACATTAGTTTTCAGCAGGAGGACCTCAGCTGTGCAGCATCCTCCTCCCAGCAGCTTGTTAGACCTTACTGGTCTGAGGTAACACTTACCTAGCTGGTATCGCACCTTGATTCCCCATCTGAATCAGCTGCCCTAAGGAGGCCGGCTTTTGTGCTTTTTGGTCCTTTGGTCTAAAGCTCTTCCAAAGTCAATATTCAGCTATAAGGAGTTCCCCTTCTGGGAACCTTCCTGCTCTAATCCGAGGGCTGTAAGACCTCCACCAGTACCAGACCTAGACCCCAAACCTGTCAGCCCTCCTGTACTCTATACCCTCCTGCTCTTCAAGCCTCCTTGCTGACCCATGGTATACCCTCATGACTTCAAGAAATTAAGTCCAGAAGAAATCACTATCCCCCCCCCAACAGACTGCCAACTATGTCGTGCAGAACCGCAGGATGCATCCCCTTGTTTTGCACCAGTTTTCATTTCCCACAGCATCTTCCTCCACAGACTTCCCTGTGATGTTTCCTGTAACCCCATCAGGACCAAGTGCTCTCCTGTTGAGCTGTGGAGATACCTCCACCGGTTCTAAAAACTGTTCCCATAAATGACCATAACGAATGACTCTTCACTTTCCTGGCACCCCCACTCCCACTGCTTTCCACTTTAATGAGCCTTTGCTTTAAAATTAGTTACTGAGAATTATGGAAAGTTCTTTTTCACACAACCAGCAAAGGGCAAATATGTTCTAAAACAACTTGCTATCAAGGACTGTGTTCTCTTGATTCAGCAAAGGTTCTTTTGATAAATTTTCAGAGCTTGGTTACACAGATAGAACAGGGAAGTCACAAGGGCTTTCCTTTGAACATATATGAAGTCATCAGACAATGAGGACTCAGATACACACATAATTACTGACAGTAAATATCTACTTACCATTAGCGTGCCTGAAAAATATGTATGTATTTGCTCTTCCTACACACCAGCTGGGGGTCCTGAGGTGTTTAGCCACAGCAGCAACATCAGAGCAGCAGCTTGGAGCAACTGTGAAGTAGGCAGAAAGCTACTAATACTAAAGGAGGGTAGCTTAACTTTGTCAAGGAAAACAGTTTAATTTAAGGCTGGTAAAATTTTAACTGAAAACACATTAACCATATTCACCTGGAACGGGATTCCCATTATTTATTAGTGAATAAGAATAAACAATAGCTTCATGCAGCTAAGGGAGGCAGTAGAGCACATGTTTTCTTGACATGCTTGGTTGTAAAAACAATTTTGTGTGTTGCATCACAGTGAACTCATAAATATTTTCCTTATTTATTGCTGTATTAGTGATTCTTTATTTGGACTACACAAAACTATACAAAGAAGATCAAATTCTCTTCTAATATAAATCATGTTAGAAGGAGATCATTTCCATCTACAGACATGGTGCTCCGTCCAGCCCCAGACAAGACTTCCTGATGACAGCCAAGTGATACCATGTAGATATGGTACTTCGTGGCTATATTTGGTGTTAGATGGTTGAATATTTCATACAAAATTGTGACTGAATTTGCAAAGTGGCAGAAAGAACTTCTAAAGAATATAGGTTTCCAGGTTATATGCAAAAGCTGATGGAGAATTCATTAATAAATTTAGCACCTATGTGAAAAGAAGTCAATCTTCAATGAGCCATACATTTTGTACTGAAGTACAGGTAAAAATATCCTTATTATCTTTACAGTGTTATTATTAGATGCCCCTTTGATTCACATTCACAAATACATGCAACGCAAGTTATTTTGCTTTAGATTTTTATTTATTATGCGACTATTGCACAAACTACAGACACCCCCCTGCCCTAACACTTTTCCTTATGAATGTCTCTGTGGAGAGACACACTATTATGATTTCTAATTCAGTACATATTGTTGTGTACCTCCAAAAGATTCACATTCTAGTCATGTTTTTATTGGATGCAGCCTTGTTGCTGGCACTGTATCAAAAAGAATTTTATATTTTGATGTCCTGATGGTGGCAGTAAGAGATTTTGCAACAGAAAACAACAATCCAGTCATAAACTGCCTCATTATGTCTTCAAGAGGAAAAGCTGCCTAACACATTGTACCCTTAGTTGTTTTGTTCTCTCCATCTGAACACAACTCAAGTGACACATTCTCATTTGCACACATCAGATAAATAACCAGGAATCATGAGCTCTTTACAAAGTACTGAAAGAAGTGAGCAATTGCCTGAAGTACAGAAATTTCCCTCTGTAAAGTTTTGTTGAGAGGAGAAGGAAAAAAGTGTAAAGGAAAAGGAAAGATGCAGACGGGGACCCCTATCCATGCCCTTCAGATAGCAGAATACACCACACACCAGCCATATCCATTAGCATTTCATTGCCTGCGTCAGGATACTCATCTTGCCCCTCTTTGGAGAACAAAAGGAGGTTGTATCCATGATGATTAGAGGCATCCTGAAATGCCACCAGCCAGCCATATCCATTAGCATTTCATTGCCTGCATCAGGATACTCATCTTGCCCCTCCTTGGAGAACAAAAGGAGGTTGTATCCATGATGATCAGAGGCATCCTGAAATGCCACCAGCAGAGGCAAAGGCCTTCTTGGTCCTGCATACCTTATGGTGCCAATGTGTTCATGACACAACTGGAGAAGGACTTGAAAAGACAAAAAAGCAGAGAAGTAGAGGTACAAATATGCCGCAGAGGGACACAGTGAGTAGGTGCACGGTCCCCACCGCTGCTGCTTTCATGTGTCTTGCAGCTTACACAGTGGCCATGTGAACAAGGAGTGATTAACGAAAGACTTAAGCAGCTCACTGAGTTTGCCAAACTTTTTGTCCTTAAAAATTAACATCAGTAATTAAAAGTGATAATAGGGCCGTAAGAGACCTTAGAAAGCAAAAAAAAGAAAGTCTCCACTGAACTGCCAGAGACTCCTTAAAAATTATGTTACAGGAAATGAATGCTTTGAAATGGAGCAGAATGGATATATTCACTACCCATATTGCAGAGGCAGACTTTGCTGCATGGAGGCAGACTTTGCTGCATGGATCCTTGGGAGAAGAATTTGCAAATGACAACAGCCTCACCCTTATCCTCCACTTACCATGGTGTAAGGAGAGAGAAGCTTCACAGGGAACTCAGGGAGCTAAACCCACTCTAAAATTGATTTGCACGAGACCCACATCACCCCATTTTGTGCCCAACCCAGAACAGTGGGCTGAGACTGATAAAACTGTTGCCATGGCTCTTGTTAAAAAACTGAGATAATATTGAAAATTAAACAAAAAAATGTAGTAAGACCTGTAAGAACTGGAACATGCACCAGCTACTATTTCACAGACAGAAATCACAGACCTATATCAGAAAATTAATTTGGAACATTAAAAATTTATAAAGCATTTTGAGTCCCTAGAAAGATCATTACTAGGCAACATATTGCTGTAGTTCCCGTCACAAGGCTCTGAGATGGTACAGACCTGGCTTCGTATCAGCTCAGCTCCCTCCACCCTCATGGTGCAGAAAAGTGAGCCTACTGAACACTTCAGTACCATAAAGTGCCTTCGTGCAAGATCTTTTCCACTGTGAGGAGCATTAGGTCAGCAGGAGTATGCTGAGGCATGCTGAGGACTGAAGTCTCCAGTTATCAGCATCACTCCGGTTGAACCATAGCTGTGTTATTTCCCACGTTTGCTAGTCAGTGTAGCTTTGACCTTTCCCCTCTATTTAGCAGGTTAAATCTGATGCAAAATGCCCCATGGAAAATACTTCAAATAAACAGGTTTCATAAAAATTCTTTGACTCTAAAATTACTTCGTATTTCATAGGTACTGCTACTGACTACCTTCTGTGTGACTGTCCTTTTTATGATGCATGCAGTTTTCTCATTTACTGCTGAGTGGTTCTGTGGCAAAAGCACTCAAGGGGCTCACAGTCTTCTCAAGGCTCTGCCTTTCTCTTTCAGCCATAACACTGAATGTGACACTCCATCTGCGATAGCTTCCGTATTTTCAAATAGGGAAAATGATGCACTGCCTCTCAGAAGTACCAAAAAGCTCCATTCCTCATATTTATGAAGTGCTTTCAGTTTTCAAGAAAAGGTGTAATGTGCTGTAAATACGAATTATTAGTAGTTATTACTAATGTAAATGAAAGAGAATTTTTATTTTGCAGGTCTCTGGTGAAGTGTAACAGTCATGTCAAATATGTGCTGTGTTAGTAACAAATGGATGAGAGGAAAACCAAGACTGAAAACTGTTGTGCCTGCTATCAAATCTGTATGCTAATGTATTGTAAGAGGTCAGTGTTAGGACTAAGGCTCTGTTAAAAGTTAGATGGGATTTACTAGGCTGTTGCTCTCTCAACAAGATTTATCACCAAAAAGCTGTTTTATTTCTTATGTCCCTATAACCATTGCTTTATATTGTGTCAGTTGTTTAAAATATTTGTGTGCATTCAGGAGCAGCAATTTCATCTCTCTAGCAGAAAAATGTTGCAGCTGGCAGTGGCTCTGGGCCAATAATACACAGGATGTTAAAGGAGCCCTGTGATCAGCGTTCCTCTGCCCTGGCCATCTGGATTATGTTTTTGTAAATTTATTTGGTCATGACACTCATGAAAACGACAAATTAACATCAGTAAGTAGGAGCTAACATGGTCTTAGCACATCCGGGGTAATGTTTGTCATGGCTCTCCTGTTCAACTCAGTTCTGACCCTCTGGGCTCCCTCCTTTCTCCAGGTTACGTTCCTCTCAAGACTGACAGTGGTGGTGCACCATGTACACTACAGATGCTGAGAGAACTGAAGGAGTTTGAAGGACAAACTTTAAGAATGACAAAATTTGAGACTAGCATGAAACCTAGTCAAGTTCCCCATAATGTGAGGAATATGAAATAATGGTACTTCAGTGCAGTAGTAACTGACAAACAACTGAGATTTTCGTTGAAGCCTTGAGTATTTAAGAATATATTTAGCTACATTCTTACTTTGCAATGCATTCCTATGTTAGTTTGACCTCCTTCATTCACACAATCCTATTGATTGTTTATGCTCTATGGGAGTAGTTACTTTTGAATGTGACTGTAAGATGTGGCCCTTAGATGAAGATGAAGAGAGTGTTAGTGGCTGAAGACTGATACAAGAAGGCAAAACAATGCTGTTTAAACCTGCAGTACTAATTTCACACACACAAATACAGCACTTCAATCTTTTAAAGTGTTTTTTTAACCACTTTAAAAAGTGACTCACTTATGCACTGGGAAAAATAATATTAGTAATCCTTGTGGATTTTGGCAATACTGGAAGAAAACAACAACAAAGATTTATCATATAAAACAAAAACATTGCAAGCTACCCTCATTCTACGTTCACTAATATGATATCTCAAGTATGCCAGAGGAAGGAGGCAGGCAAACATGAAGTTGCCTCAGTGAAGCCATTTACATGGGCAAATCATTACCTTACAGTGTGTAAATCCAGATGGCACCCATGTAACTAACCTGAGGAAAACAGTCACTTGTCCACTTGAGAACTGTTCAGTAGGTCAGAACAACAGAGATCAATAAAATCAACTTTCACCTGCATTTTCATCATGAGCTTATAGGAAATTAAATGGAATTTGATAATACTATAATACCATACTACCATTTAATTGCATGGTAATATATCATATAAAGTATTCCCCAAAGGTTAGCCTGTTAGTTCATTTGGTTAATTGAACATTTAGCACTTCCTCTTCTGTCTCCCTACCCTCTGCTCCATACTCTCTGCAAGAAAATGAATCAATTTACTCATTATTGGCTCCTGCCATAGAATAATTCATTCTCCAGTGTCAGTATCCAAGTGTCCTTATCTGTTTGAAAAAAACCCCAACAAAACAATAAAAGGATAAAAGAGAGAGAAATTTTTTTAAAGGAAATCACAAGCTAAAAACCATAACACTTGCAGAGACCAGTACATTTGAAATTTTAACGTTAGTGTCCATTTCTGTGACAAGCTAAACAAATCCATCACATCCAAGCATTGCCATTGACCCCCCTCAGGCTCACCTTCACTCTGCAATTGCTGTTCCAGTTGTTTTAATGGGCAGGACAATTGGCTTAATCATATCCATCTTCCCAGCAGCTGGGGAGGAAGGAAGGCAGCCTGACAGCATGCTTCCAGCGTGAGGCCATTGATGCCTTCTCCTGCCTAGGTGCAAGCCCACTCCGTGGTGTGCCCCAGCAGAGGTGCTGGCCTTCATTCCAGCTCTGCACTCCTGCTGGCACATCTCTAGACTACCCACAGTCATGGATGCCACATGCTGCTGCTTCCCCAGGAGCAGGTTTGAAGGCCTTCAACCTAATCCTCCTAGTTAGTTAACAGCTAACTAGGTGCTCTACTCCAGGACTGGAATTTTGAAAATGAAAATTTTAGCAAAGTCAGGTTCACAACATTTTCCTGTTAGAAGAGTTGTAAAGTTAGAAGAAATGAGGATTCACACAGATGCGTTTCACCAAACACTTCCTTTTTCTGCTCAGAAATTATACCCAAACAAATTTTAAGGCTTTTTCTTGCTTATCTCAGATTTCCAGATGTTTGATAGCTATAATTCATCGCATACCACTATCTCAGAGCTAAAGACTAATAGAAGATTTGACCATATTTCTAGATTTTGAACTCACTATTAGAAGATTGCCTCTTAAACCTTGTAAGAATGGTCATATGGAAATCAGGTGGGGAAAAAAAAAACATTGCAAAAATTAACTCAACACCAGAATAGTTTTTACAAATCCTTAAGAAATATAAGCCCTCTAAACAATGTCCACCGCTTTTTGTAACTCAAAATGCTCAACTAGCAGTAGGCAGCAGGCCCTGGAGCTGCAAAGTATTTCTAAAATGTGATCTGGTATTTTGACTCAGATTTCTGCCTGCATAGCATCAGAAGTCTCTTAAAAATGGCACAGAGTGGAGGACCCCATGCAGAGGAAGCAAGACCAAAGCTGTTGAAGTGCTTGTTGCAGGTGGAAAGATGGGAGAGTTGTGCAAGCTTCACAGAGAACAAAAACTGTCCGATTTCATGTGAGAGCACTGGTCCAGTTAGCAAGTACAGGCACTTTGGCTTATGAAAAAGATATTGCCGTGTTGCTCCAATGGTGGCTCGAGCTGTGAATAGCAGCACTGTTTTTATTTTTCCTTGAAAGACTGCTGTATATCCTTGCTGAAATGTAAAATTCTGTTGTAGCTTAGTTTGGGCCTCTCTTGGGAACCTCAAAACAAGACAAATATGACGACTTTGTCCATAAAAGGCAGAGCAAACACATTCAACTGAGAAGTTGGAAGCTTTTCTTCCTGACCTTGGGGAGGAAACACCAAGCTCCTTTGTGTTGGTTTTCGGTTTTCACAGTAGATCCTTCACATCACAAAGTCCTTCTGCGGGAATCCCATCCAGCTGTCACCCATTCCAGGTGGCTCCAGAGAAGGGAAAGGAAGGAGATACCAGCAGCATTGTTAAGGTTGCTGATGGAAGAGCCTGTGACATCAGGTCCTGGTGGGCCTCCCTACGATAAGGCAGGAGGAATAGCAGTCTCAGAAAGAAAGACAGTCTGTTCTCATCCTCTCCTCAGCAACAGGACTAAGCTTCAGAACATGCAGTGAGATATTACTTCTCCAGACTCCCTGGTATATGCCTAAAATGCTACTAAAGGAATGCTGACTTGCAGAAATTAAACTTGCCTTTGGTTTCCACCCACAAAGCCTACAGTTGTTCCCATCTCTTTTGTGAGTAAGGGGCATGGTTTAATCTAGTTCTGTTGATTTCCTCTTATTGGTAATAACATTGCTGCTCCAAGAGGGCACAAATGTTTGAGTAAGGTGCTATCACGGACAGAAAGGAGTGACCTATCTCGGAAAGCACCTTCCTATCTTGAGACCTGAAACTGGACTTTACCTTTGTTGGTCACTGGTGCTGAGACAAGCATCAGTGTGATGTGGCTAAACTGCCTCAGTCAGCAAGCAAAGAATAAGCAAGCAAAACTATTGTACTGAAGGGAGCTTTTTTCCATTGTCCAAGTACAGATACACCACCAAAAAATTGCAGATAATGGATGAATTGCTGATACTAAAGATGCTCTGACACTGTGTCCAGAAGTTCAGCTCGCAGGCTGTTACATTCTGCAGGATGGGGCTGGATGGAGGTTACCCGGAAGAGGTCATTCACCAGCATGACAAGTGCTGCCTCTGCACCATGATCTGGCTGATAGAAATCCAGCAATAGGCAAGATGTGCTGGAGCCTGTGTTTTGCTACTGGCAGACCTCCTGATGGCAAAGCCCTTTCACAGGCAACTGTAAACCTCTCTGAATGAAAGTGTATTTAATGCTCTCATTCTGTCTAGGTGCTTTTATCTGTGCAAATTGTGATTTTGTTTTATTTTTTTCCCATGGACAGAGATAAAAACCAATTAGAAGTGGCCTATTGCTATCTTTGTTATCTTGTTGGAATAAAATTTAGACCTCCAGAGGGCAACAGACAATAAATATCATTATCTCTTTCATGGGAGTAAAGTACTCAGAAGCAAGAGGAAGAAATATATACACTAAACCAAAGCTGATGCCTGAAAGAAAATAAATGCTAAGAAGAAGGAGCGTACCAACATTCAGATGTGTTGGCTCATTTATCAGAACCAAGGGTTCTCTGATATGAAAATGTCAGATTGAAAGGTTTATAAATCACTGTTTAAAGGGGCTGTTTCTTCTGTGCTGTGATGAACAGAATGCTGAGTAAGCACCGCCTTGTGTCAAAAACTAAAATATGCAGCCACTTGAAGAGCTGTATAATTTCTGTGCATCAGCATCATAGGATCAATAAAAAGAAGAGATGTAGGAGTGCAGGTGAATAGAAAACACAGCAGAATGACCTAGGTGTGTTACAAAAAGTCAGACAAAGCAACAATGTGCAGCTGCTGAGAAGTGGTCAGACCAAGAGTTAGGGGGACCGAACTGCTTTCCCATTTGAGATGAAAATCCAGTCACAGAGGCAATGGGTGATAACATGACTGCTACCCTCACCAAATTACCTTAGTGACTCAGGAAAAGTTTCAGTTACCTTCAGCTGACTCACCTGCCAAGAGGCTGCACTGCTGCAGACACTCACACACACAATTATAATGTGGAACAGAAAAAAAAACTTGTTGAATTTGACACTTTGGCAGGGGCAGTTGTTCTGCTACTGTAAGGACATTAATTTCTTGCATGCTAGGTTATTATTTTAACATTCTGCAGGAGGTGAATTATTCAGGATTAGGAAGCATAAACTACTGAGCAATTTTGCAGGTCTGAGTGCCTCTTCAAAGTTATAATGTCTTAATTGTTCTTTAAAATCTACTGTAGGGAGGGTCATTGAATGCTGTGTCTAATCTAAAATGGCCCATGCGAATGTTTCCTGTGGCTTGAAAAAAAAATAAAGAGGAAAAACTAAAAAAAAAAACAACAAAAAACACAAAAAACACAAACCAAAAAAACCCCACCACACCCAAGAGGAGAAAGAGAAAACCAGGAGATACTTGATTTAATTGTATTGTTAATGAACCTTCAAATTGCTACTTTTGACAATCACTTCATGAGGAAAACGTAAAATGGGGAAATGAGAGAGATTCTCTCATACCTATTTCTAATATGTCTTCCTGTCTAAAAATACTGAGGATACAAACATCTGTATCAGATGTTTAGGACAGATGTCCTATAAAATACAAATGATGATGTCTTTGTAGCAGAAGAGGTTAAGCCAAAGCCTATTTAAGGTCAATAAAAAACTCCTGGTGCTTTCAGTGGGCTTTGTTTGGGTCAGGAGCAAAGTGATGGGCATCTATGGGGTCTTTGGTCTTTGCTCCCTGCCCAGCTTTACCACAAGGCTCTCAAATGACCCCACCAACTAACTTACGGCTTATGCCTCAGTATTCCTACTTCTCTGAGTCTTCTGAAGTGCCTACCCAAAGGCACAATCAGGCTTATTGGCTCATAACGTGATTGAAAAATCTTAGAAAATACTATAGGACTGCGAAGTATTCCTGGTACCCAGCAAATATTTTCTTTTATGGCTGGTTAAACACTTAATGTTTAAGATATGAGGGGCTGGTGAACACAAGTGTTAATAGCAGGTTCCTGTAGATTAGGTTTTCTGCTGTGGGTCTACTTTGAACTTCATTCCCGTGTTTATTTAGCTGTGTGTGTGTGTGTGCATGGCCCTGCATGTAGCAAAAGGCTAGGAGGCCCGAGCCCCTCCCTGAGGAAGCTCGGACAGAGGATCTGTGTAAATGTGCTTCCTCTTCCTTTTGCTCCCCAACCCTAAGGTCAAAGGATCTGGAAAATCCTCCTCCACCCTGTGACTTGATCTGACGATTGTGAGAGAGCCTCGGTTCCCCCCGCGCCTTCCGCTCCCCACCCTTCCCTCTTGCAGCCCTGTAACCTTTAAAGCCTTCTCCAAATTGATGCCTGTCAATCCTGGCCTCTGAGGATGGACACGGTGATGCTGGTGCTTGTGTTTTTACAAGCTGAGCAGCCCTGGGCATCAAAGGTAGCAGGCTTTCTGTGACCCTCATGGGCCAAGGCAACATGTGAAAACAGTGTCTCAAAGGTTTTTCAGGAGCATTGCTTCCTGCTCCCAGACAGACAAGAGTCAAGACTGGAAAATGCATCAATTATTAACTCAGTTGAAAAGCGTTAACTGATTTTTATTTATTTCTCTTTTTTTTTTTTTTTTTTTTTTTTCATTCTTAGTCTCAGTTGTTTGGATTCAGGTCAGCCAAGTCAGGAATTCCTGTCTTTGGCTTCCAGCTCAGCTGCTGTGTGAGGGGCCCCCATGGCGGCTGGCGGCACTGTGGCTGGTGCTGGTGGCCAGCACAGGCAGGAGCACTGGGGCTGTGAGGAGGCTGGGTCAGGGGTGCTGATTTGGGTGGAGCTCTCCCACTGGGGTGCTTTCCCACAGTTGTTGGTACTGCCCTGAAACAACTGCTTTGAGGACTCTTAGAAAAGCCCTTGCAGACCTCAGGGTGGAAATCATAAGGAAAGAAACAGTTGGCCAAAGGATTGTTGCCATGCCCACAGTGTGTGTCCAAGGTGGATGCCAGGCAAAACCATGAGCAGCCTCTGCACCTTTTTGCCACCTGCATCTCAGTCCACTGTCTCACTGTCTCAGTGCAGAAGGGTGGCAGCTGCATTTCAGCTCAGGGAATCACAGAATCATAGAGTGGTTTGGGCTGGAAAGGGCCTTAAGATCATCCAGTTCCAACCCTCCTGCCATGGGCAGGGATGCCTCACACTAGGCCATGCCTCCCAAGACTCTGTCCAACCTGGCCTCTAACATCGCCAGGGATGGAGCATTTGTCAGTTCTTTGGGCAACCCATTCCAGTGCCTCACCACCCTCACAGTAAAGAACTTCTTCCTTATATCTAACCTGAACTTCCCCTGTTTATGTTTGAGCCTGTCACCCCTTGTCTTAGCACTACAGTCCCTGGTGAAGACAAGGTGAAGGCCCCTTTGCCCCATGCTATGCAGCCATAATATGGCCCACCCCACCTTGAAGGAATCATGAATTAGCCTTCTTTGGGCTGGAGATTTCTGAAGGAAACCCCTTTCCCCCTGCCAAATCAACTGTAATTTGAATTGTTTTCATATGCCTGCTGGCTCCTGAGCCTTTTAATCACATTGGGATCCAGAAAGTGACTTTTTCCTTTCAATGGAAAGCACAATTTCCACAAAGAAGAGCTGAGGTGCTGTGACAGACACCCCAGCCACCTGCAGACAGTACAAGCATGGACACAAAACACATCCCAGCCCGGAGGCCTGCACTGTGGTTCAAGATGGTGACTGTCCCCCTCAAACAGTGGCCGTAGGCTTGCTGAGGAGAGTGAGGCTGACTCACAGGCCAGCATGCCCATTCCTGCCACCCAAAGCTCTGGGAGCCATGGGGCTTTTGGACTGCAAATACCTCAGTGCTTGTCCTTGGCTGCCATTTTTAATGTAACTCCAGTAAAACAGGGTGCCTAGCTTCCTGGTGGAGGGGACCACACAGCAGCCCTGCTCACATCACAGCCCGCAGGGCCTCACCTCCTCGCCCCTGTTCTCTGGAGATGTGGCCTCACTTCCCTCCTCACAGCTGCCTGTCTGCAGGAAGAGACCTCGCAGTAGCAACGTGATCACTGGCTGCTGGCTCAGGTCACAGATTCGCCCCTGTCAGCTGGATGGCCAGGGTGACTCTGCCTGCCCTTGCAACAGCTGGGAGTGCGGGAGGGATGCTGGAGACAGGATGGCATGGCGTGTTTCTGATGACAGCCTTTGCACCTTCTTGGATCCTTTCAGTGAGTGGAGGACCATACCCCGCTAGGATGGGACAAGGAAGGTGGCAGTGTCCCACCTCCTACTCCTATTTTTGGGTGGACAGTTGACCAGCATTTCCCAGAGATGGTAAATGCTCTTCCAGACTGAAAGTACACCCTCAAAACTGATTATTTCATATTAATCTAAATGATTTTTAATCTGAATGATTTTTAAGGAACCATTTATTAACATTTGTTGCTTTTGCACACAGTCTGAGATTTCTGGTGTTGTGTGTAGACTTGGCCTCCTTAAAAGGAGCAGAAGATACTCCCCAAAGACCAAATGCAGTGTGCGCCTCCGTTTCTCCACTCAGTCTAGACAGAGCAAACATTTTAGGTTCTATCAGTGTTTGTGGTCTGCAATTAAAGAAACTGAGACAGATACAGGTTAGTCTAGTTCTTCTGTAGAGTGATTTATTACGGACAGGCAGGCCAGGGACTGCACACTGCAGCAATACATCTGACCCACAGAATAAGTGCTTTCTAATATTAGCATTGACTCAGGCAAATTACACAGAGATGCCTGCGTAATTATGCCTCTTTGACAGGCTTTTTCAGTAAACATGTATATGTATAAAGTGTCTTTCAGTTACAAAGCTCAAAGTGTTTAGGGTCTTACTCCACTCCATTTACACTAAGGTACTATTACTCTTCTGTGGAAGTGAAACTATACAGGGCTTCAGCCCGGGGAAAACCACAGGTGTTTGTGTCCTGCAACAAACATTTCTGGGTGCTACACTAGCATTTGTAGAGGTAAGCACAAAATGAGTTACCATGGGGCCACAAACCTAGCTATAAATATATGCACAAATTTCATGTTTCCTGAAGCAGGAACTGCTATTTATTGTGTACAGTACCTGACAGACACAATGTAGTCTTGACCTGGTTAGGATTCCTGCGCTGTCCTGCAGTGAAATGGTATATAAAATAGCAATCATGATATTTTCTCCTTTCCTTCTGCTCAGTGTTATTCCTAGGGTGTTTTTGTTTAAAGGGTCTAATTAGCTAACTTGCTGCTGAATGAAGAGGCTTTAGAAGAAAGCATGGTTTTGCCATTTTGTGAATCCAGTCTACTTCAAAACAGGGCATGGGTTTCTTGAAATCTTGTGAGAAACAAACCCATGTTTTTTACAATAGTAATGAATTCTGTGCAGTGCAAAAGGTCATGTAAAAAGCAGCAGGAGGACAGGATGCTGGGATAAAACACCGAGAAGATTGGCTCCCTAAATTAACATTTTTTGTCCTTTTTTTTTACTCTCCCTGGGACTTTGTGGAATAACAGCATCTTGTGCTAGACAAAGGAAATGAAAGAGCATTAAGTATAGGTACACTGCAAACACAGTAGGCAAAATACTGGGACATTTCTAAAGAAACCAAAGAACCCAATGATGAATGAAGATTAAAGTGGAAACATACAATTCACCTTATCAGCAACTTTACATTTTATTTATTGTCAAATGTATTGGGAAGATATCAAGTGGACAAGTATAAGTAAAAGCTGTCAAATATGATCAACAAGAATGAAGTCACATCAGAAACACGTGTTCATCTACCCATGCAAGTATGAAGTAAGGTTATTGTATCTGCCTATATATTTCCAGATTCTGAAGAGACTGGACTAAATTCTTCTCTGCTACAACTTCATCACAATCTTCAGACATTTATTAAGCTCATGTTTGTCTGGCATAAGTGCCTGAAAAATCTATGCTTCAGTAACACTTCAATCCATGCATGAAAGATGCATGAAAGCTTGGTTTAATAAATATAAGGGTAACAAATTCAAATGTCTGAGATGTTTGGAAAAAGTTTTAATTACAAGTTTAACTCACTGCAGCGATAATTATTTGCACCAGGTGTTTGACTCACTAAGAAAAATCTATAGCAAGGCATAAGATGTCATGACATAGACTTTGAAAACCTCACTGAGTTTATGGGAAAGGCCTGTATACAATTTGTCACTTTGCTTTACTAGCTGGGCACTTCTGACCCTGCACTCAGCTGTCCCAGGCCAGAAGGAGCACTGGGACAATCTGGCAGTGAGACTTCCTCCCCAGGTCCTCATCCGCTTGGTGGTGAAAGTAACTTATCTCACTATCCAGCTGTACCGTCTGGCCAATGCAAGTGGGGGTCAGAGCCATTCCTTACCTTTCCTTGTCCTTCCGCACACCAAGGAGATGTGTAAGCACAGCCCTGACATCCCTGCCCATTCTTCTCTTTTAGCCTCCTCCTCCACAGGACTATTTCTAATTTCTTGCCTTGCTGTCACACTTGCTGTGCACACCCATTCATCCTCAGGTTCCTGTGGGATAAAAGGAGGATTAAATTACCTGATTTCTATTTCAGGCAAGAGTTTCAGAGCCCTTTCCTCTCCCAGGTCCCCAGGATCCTGCTGGGCTCTCCAAGGATAAGCCTTTTCAGAAGAGTGGAAGCAGAAAAGCTCCCACAGCAACAACCCTCCTTCCTTCTATCTTTTTGTACCTCTTTGCATGCATCCTCTGGATTTTCATCCGCAGAACGGAAAAAGATAAGTTTTGTCCCTTTCCTTTCCAACAGGCATTGGAAGATTACCAAGAGGTCTGGAAGGCATAAAAAGAATAAATACAAAGGAAAAAGAGAAAAAGCTGCAAGATAGAGAAATATATATACAAAAGGAAGAAAATGATGAAATGACTAGGAGTAAAGAAGACGAAGGTTCAGAAAAGGAATAATGATTTCAAACATCTGTGTAGCTGAGGCTTCTACTTCCATGCTAATGTGCGCTTCCTAGACTGACATAATTGTTCAGGAGCACTTAGTGAACAGAAACAATAATTCCAACCAGAACCCTTTGAAAGGATCACAGCACCCTCATCTTTTATGAAATGTGCTGGAATAGCTATATCCAAGCTTTGGTTCCAGGGGACAGGGAGAAAAAGAACTGTGTGATGGACTAGAACATGCTTCCACATTCTGCTTGGGATTGCTCCCCACATACCTCCTACTGGGATAATTTAAAACTTTAAAGATCTATGACTAGTGCATGCAAATCATGCTGTCCTTTGCTTTTTCTTTATTATCCTCCTCCCAACCTTCCTCTTAGTTCTTTGGGTCAAAAGGGCATAACTTCCTGTCTGCCTCTTATTTATTTTGAAACAAGAATGAGCTGAAAATGAATTTTATTTTTCAGATAGCTGAACATGAATTTGAATTAAATAGGAACAGAATTTGAGTGCTTTTATAAAAAAAAAAAAAAAAGGCAAAAAAGGCATGCAAAGTGCAGTATTCCCTCAGAATACTTGCAAAAAGAAACAGATGTGAAGGAAATCTAAACGTGAATATAAAATAAAATCCAGACCTGTAAAACTTTTTTTTTTTTTGGCAAAGAAAGCCAGATTTATTGATATGTGCTCAAAATATGAAACCACATATTTTAAAAAGTGAAAAATGAGGTGAAAATACAGCATCATAAGCATGAAAAATTCAATAAAAAGAACAAAGTGAGAAAGGATTTGCAGAAGCCAAAAAACACTGACATGACTTGAAGAGAGCAAACAAAATAATCCTAGCTAGAAAAGGAAATCTCTGCATCATAAGTGAAAAAAAATAGAGGTGACTTCGAAAGATGACCTTTTATCTTCATCAAGAATTTCCTTGCTGAATTCTGGCCCTAATGAGGCTGTAGTGTTATCTGCAGCTGATCATCATGCTACTTAAAAGGATGATTGTTTGTTTTTTATGAATTGGAGACTAAGGCTACTTTGAAGTTTCCAGATATTAGCATCACATGCACCTTACCACAGTATGTGGGTTGTTTCCAAGCTGAAAGGTTTAGAAAATTGTACGACTGATCTGCTAAGCATAAGATTCATCCCAATGAGTTCTATAAGTTAATCAATTTAATAAGTATAACATAAACTTTTTTTCTCACTATTGTAAGGAATAACAAAACAAAAGCCACACCTGAAAACCTACACAGAAAAAAAAGTAGGATTAGAGGCTTCATCCTTACCTGTTGAACACTTAGCACACACAGCTACAGTCTTTATTCCCACTAGCAAATTAAGCTTCATTCTCAGTGAACTTTGATGTTCAAAATACAGGCTCCCTTAAAAAACCCTAAGTATGTATCTGACTATAACCAGGGGGTTGGCTGTTACCTGTTTTTCTTCTTCAGAATTTAAAGACATGTAAGATGTTTATGCACACAGGTACAGATTCTAATTCTTCAATGCATTTGGCACATCAATACAAGATCTTTCTGAAACTTCTTAGGCAATGATGACAGCCCAAAGCAGCCATTTCTAAGCTTGATCAGTTCCTACCTAATAGACCAATAATTCTCTGCAACCTCTAATGTTGGACCCAGTAGTGTACTGTTATCTCCTATAGCAACACGATAAGTACAAAGCAACCCTGTGCATAAGCATTAATATTAGAGTACACCCAGAATTTCTGTTGGGTGTATAAGCTCACAAACAGCTGCATTTGAGGGTATAACTGCTGATTTGGGACATTAGTGTGTATACAGTGTAAGCTGTTAGATACAGCAGAACACAGTTCAAATCCTATCCTCTCCTCTCCTCTCTTCTTTAATGAATGTGGTCTTTGCTTTACAGCTCTTCAATGTAGACCTTTTTAATGCTGCATACAAAAAAAACCAGAAGTAATAAATTTAAATTATTTTTGTGTCCTTTCCATCTTTGATATTTTCTCTTCTATACTCCGGAAGAATCCCATTCTTATGTCACAGGCAGCTGACTCTTTGTCATCTCCAGACAGTGTGAGTCTTGCTTGAAGTCACACAAATAGCATATACCTGTTACAGTGACAGGATGATTGATATCTTACCAGCAGAGATTGCCCTCCCCTTTCTAAGTAATTTAATTGAAAAGGTTAGCAGAAAATGCCAGCAGCCCAAACTTTGACATCTGAGTTTCCACTCCCTCCTCATGTAAGTATAAATACATATTTTCCAGGCAACTGACCTCCTTTTTTCTCCAGACCTGAGAAAGGTGACAATTCAGTAATTTGCAAATCACTGCAAGATAATACTCTCTTAAAGATATAAAATATTCTTCCAGTTCAGCAAAGGTCTTGGAACAGTTAAGTGAATTCTCCATTCCTGAAGCAAAGAACCATTATCAATAGCTGCTCATCACTTCCCAGCACCCTTGCCATGGCATCTGTAACGTCTCAGTTCCCTCTTTCACCCCACTCAACAGTTATGCAGAACTTTAAAGAGAAGTGATGAAACAACATGCGTCTTGGAAAAAAGGCACCAACTCTGTTTTGATAGAGCTCCATAGAAATAAAGCTGTTTTGTGAGCAAAACAACTTATTGAAATGGACTGAAATGCTACAATTCCAGATTTTCTTTTTGCCTAGAGGTCTCTAAACTGCCAGACCTATCTTAAAAGAAGCTCGCAAAGCCACAGTGAGGCAAATCAGAGTTGATTTGTGCTGGGAGAAAGACAGGCATCATAAATGTCACTGTTTCTTCTACAATACCACACATCCTCAAGGGCATCTGTTTCTAGATTATTAAATTAATCTTTAGCCTGTGATTCATTTTTGTTTCTTCACAAACTCCCTTGACAGCTGTTCTGCTCAACTGAGGAAAATATTAGGCCCAAAAGGAAGGTTTTTGCATGTGGGAGAGAAATGCAAGTGGGGACTGCGGAACCTGGAAAGGCAGATGCAGCCCTGTTCTAAATACGACTTACTGTCATGATTTAGTGATGTGGCCCTTGACTGCATGGAGGTCTTGCAGATCATGCTAACTGGGAAAGTACAGAGAAGAGGAAGGAAACCCTTTCAGCACCATACTAAATGCTCAACTTGGTTACCTCAGGAGACACAAGTCATGATCTGGCTTCACTGTTTTCAGAATTACGCAGAGCACTCATCTTTTTGTCATGCCTTTACATCAATCAAATCCTCACAGAAATACTCATATAGATTTATTTTTTTTAATTTAATCAAATTATGAAGCAGTTTTTCTGGGGTGAAGAAATAATTGTTTGGAGTTGCTTGTAATGAGGTTTAAGTGAAAAAAGACATCCGAAAATGAAGGCTCTGAAATAGTTGCTAAACTTTCAAGAAGTTGTTCTTTACCTTCAGTAAAAAGTCTTCCACTAGAATATCCCCTGTTCACTGGCAGGGAGGTTGTAACTAGATGATCTTTAAGGTCCCTTCCAACCAAATTATTCTATGATTCTATGAAAAATGGGCTAACGTAATCATTAAATGAAACAAATCACCTTCAGGTCTTGGATCTCCACTTTAACTAATGCTGGTTTGGGTACATAAAGGTTTCCGCTTGTTCTAGAGGAAAGTTTACAGTCCTAGAGGAGAGTTTGCAGCCTTATGCATACAGGTAATTGAGGAAACTAGTTCAGAAAGTCACTGGTTCAAAACTAACTGTCTGGCTGTGCAATGAGAGAACCCTCTGGAGACTGAAGCAAGCTCTTGACCAAGACACTTGTCTATTTTTTTTTTCCTCTATAAAACTCAGCTAAGATTGTCTTCTCTAATATAGCTGATCAGAAATATAACTGATAGATTAGGCTAAAGTACACATTTCTTTTGTTTTCATAGAGTTTTCACCTTGGTTTTAATAAATGTTGTTCTTGTTAAGATCACTAGCACACTCAATTTTACAATGATGCTCTCAAGGAAAGAAGACTTCTGTAAGCTATGTGGGAAGATATTTTAAAAGTTTGCACTGCTTTTGAGGTTAATTCAGAGAGCAGAACACTGTTATCTATACCTTCTGAAATGTGGTTACATGAGGCTCTGACAGGTAAACCAAGATTATCAAGAGAACCAGAAAGACCAAAGAAGATAGATATAACCACGTAGAAGCAGGTTGAAGACTATTATCTGTAACTGGCATAACACTGACCTGCAAGACAGTCCAATTTTCCTAGTAGCATCTTGTGTGTGTTGGACAAGAAGAGAAGAGTTTACATCTCTGTGGAGCTGTGGAAAGCAACAATTTGTTCCGGAAAGGAAGAGATAATAAAGTCTGGCTTCATAATGATTTTACATATTTTGGCTGTGTTTTTTGATGCCTGATAAGAGCAAACTCCAGTTGACTCTAATCACATGCTTAAGTCATTTATCATCATGTGGACTCACTTGTGTCCATGGCTTGTGCAGCTCAATTATCCTTCCTCCTGATGTAGCGCTAACATTCCAAGAGCTGGTTTTCCCAGAATTTTGTAGAACTTCGAGTAATGTTGGTTGGACTTTTGACAGTATTTCTGTCAATTTGGCTGAAACGGGAAAGCTGGGTTACCTGCTATCAGGGAGAACTGGCAGACACCACACAAACACATCAAAGTGTGTAAGTACATCTACAGTTGCGCAGATATAGGTTCTTTTGCCTTTGCTCACATAGTGTGTGATGACAAGACTCATTTCTGTAAAAAAATGAGCTAAAGCTTTTTCTGCCTCTTTGAAATTGGGAAACCAATATTTATTTCTGAACCACCAACAAGCGTCTGAAATTGTCCATAATTAACCCAATAAAGGTTCAGAGGAACACCAATGATTGGACTACAGTTCTGTTAATTTAGATATGAGGGAGCCTGGGCAGAACTGGAATTGCAGTCAAATCCATCACCACAAAAACAAAATGCTCTAACACAATCATAAATGTTTGTCACATGCAAAAGTATACTTACCACTGCTAACTGTGATCTTGGAATTTGCTTAAAAAAGTCCTCTCTCATCTCAATTTTCAGCATTATTGTAGCAGTTCTAAACACAGGAGATTTTTTTAGGAACCATTCCTTGCCTTGTGTTAGCCTTCTGCTAAGTTACTTATTATTAAAGAAATAATTTTTGTAGAATTAAAGTTAGACAAGAACATTACAACATAAATAGGTATGATAAAATGAAGGCTAAATTGACATATAATTCTTAATCAGTTTGGTAATCAGCAAAGGCACCAATTTTAAATAATGAATTTTGCTGGCTACATCCTTATTTTGTTCTTCATACTATTTATTTCCTACAAGTCAGAACATTTCCCCTTATTCTGTTTGCCTGTTGTATTTAGCACAAGAAGAAAGATATACAAGCCAATAAAATATATACATTGTCAAAAAAGGTGAGGGGAAAATAAAAGACTGATAACTCTAAGAAACTTTTAACTCAGCAGATCTCACTCTTGCAGAGGGAGGAGTTTTGTTCTGTAAATGTAAATTTTAAAACATCTACTTCCTATTATGTGGTAAGTATTTCAACAAATTGTCTCAAGCATCTGCATATTTTTAAGTCTCTGACTTTTTGCATTATTTCGATTTCACAGCCCTGTGGATAATTTATTATTTGGCATACAGAAACTTCATTTGAAATGAATAGTCAGTTTGTTTTCTGACCTCCCTGTCTACCAGACTACAGAATAATTCTCTTCCATTTTGACCACCATCATGCCTTATTGCTGCTGCTGAGGAAGAACTGCTAAACATCTGAATGAGAAACATACATATATACATTTGCGTTTAGATGTGTGTAGGCTTCCAACATACAGAGTTAAGTACAATGGTCAAAACTTGCACTGACTTCTTGGGAAAATGGTCCATTAACATTAACTAAGCTTTTAAAGCCCTGTTCCTTTACTTTATTGTAAGTATTGACTTTTAGAATGAATTAAAGCTGGAACTCAGATCAAAGGCCCTTACTAATTTCCTTATTTATTACTGGGAGTTAAGAAATTCCCCTACAATTCCCACAAGGATGTAGACAGAATCTGGACAGACAGACAAGTGAAAAGTGGGAGCTAATGAATATTGCTCTAGTGACAGACAGGTAAAGCACTCCCCTCTTCCTGTTAATTCACTCAAAACAATGAAGAGAAAAACCCAACCCACTCTTGTCTTGTTTGGCTTAGACATGAACCCTTGATAAGACTCTGAAAAACAAGAAACTTTGTGGTAGATTTTAGCTACCTTTGGCTGAGAAACTTGTATGTCATAAAAATGTAAAAATAGTGGTGTACTTCTGCAACCAACGTACTCAGCCTGATATGTTGTAGATAACAGAAAATTACTGAGATAAAGAATAATATAGCATTTTTAATTGAATATTACATGCTTTTCATTTCTCTACAGAAAGGATATCCCAGCAGGAAGGAGAAAGGTGGGGCACAATCCCTGTAGCATTTCTTGTTCTGCATTGTACAAAACTTTGTAGGGACACAGGAAGAGGATACGGAAGTTTCTACAGGAAAACGGAGAAAAGTTCAAACGTAAACAGCATCCAAAAAATTTGCCATCAGATTATAACATTTCCTTTTAAAATGTTTAAAGACACTTATATTACAGCATAGTTTACTACGCATTATTATGCGTATGTTGTTTTGCAATTTCTCTACCAATAATATCTCAAAGCCATTTTTAACATGAATTATGCAAGCTATATTACATGGAGCAATGTAAGAAATCATCTATTTGGCATAGCATCCTCCTTTTAACAGAATGAGCATGTGTCACACTAACAAGTTGATACCACAATCTGTGTAGATCTTTGAAGGAACTTGGTATTTAACCAAAGATCCCCTGTAAACCACTTCCACAATAAATCCCTGATTGAAACCCACTGAAGTCAAAAGAAACTTGCCATAACCTCAACACCTTTACATAACGATGTAAGATCTTGCTTCAGCAAAGCTTAGGAATGTACTTAAATCTGGTGTTGCATGCAGCTGAACTGTGGATGAGAGGGTGACAGGCCAAAACTTGTCCTCACGCATGGAGCAGCCATGCCTCACTGCATGATGTCAGTGGCATGATACAGCCATGTTAGTTATTTCTATAGTTTTGTGGCTGCTGAATTTATTTTGTGTTAAGCACAACATAAGAGCACATTGCTAACTTTTAAGAACCTGTTTAGTATGTATGGACATAGGCTAGTTTTTATAGTCTTTTGCTAAGTCTGGTTATCCATAGCTAAAGCCTAAGTCTGGTTATCCATAGCTAAAGCCTAAGTCTGGTTGTGAAGGAGCCAACAGTTTGTACGAAAAAAGCTTTCAGTGTAAATGTGGCATCCCTTGATAACACCCAGTCAAGACTGAACAACAGCCAAGGCAATATACATATTACTGTAGTTTTGGCTGCACATCAGCAATCTTCTTAGAGCTGTACCTGTAACTAGGATGTGATAAAAGGGTTTCAGGTGGGCAAATAGGCATCAGCTTTTCAACATGTATATTTAAGGTACAAGCAGGACACCGTTCCTGATCTAATACAGAGCAAACCACTATATGAAAGATGTATGAAATGGGAATTTTTGGAGTAACAAGATCAAGTTTGCATTGCAAGCCTGCATGACTTGATTTTTTTAGAGGGATCAAATGCTGTCACTTTTAAATGACTTAGATGTATCTCCTGAAAGGTTTTCATACTTGCAGTTCAAATGTACAGTGAAAAAAACCTGAATAAACCCCTTTCACAGACAGTTGAAAAGTGATTCCCCATTTCAGCTGTACTGAGGGCAGAATATAAATCTAAGGGTTATCTATGTCTTCTAACTTTAAGCACGCAATCTGGGCAGTTGAGTTAGCTGAGGAGGCTTTCTGGGATCCCTGCATAGTCAGCAGAGAGAAGTGGACACCTCTGGATCACTCATACCAGGGTCCTAACTTATACGCTTTGAATTGTTTTCTGAAGTCTCTCACTGCTAACATTCACCAAGAAAAATGAGTGCACGTGCACATGTAAGGCAAAGGCATTATGACACATTCATTTTTCAACTTTTTTGTGTAATGTGAAATGTGACTTAGAAAAAGGATTTCTAGTAAGCAGAAGGCAGCTACAATTATGCTGACAGAAGCAATTTCCCATCAGAAACACATAACACATGTACTTTCTGGTCTGTAACAGTCATTGGTTAAAGGGTTAGTTTTGACTTTTAAAATGCAAAGATATTTTTAAGATTTATTTGATTTTCAAAAGTGCCTTTTATATGAGGCTTATAATCACGGCTATGGAGGGTGAGAATAGGAAGGGCTTTAAGAAAACATAATATATATAATATAGGCATAATATGACATAAAATGATTTTATTAGAAAACACACATCAAGAACATGCATAATTAATTTGTAACTACAAACATGATAATACAATAATTGGAACATCATAATCAAATACAAGGTAATTAGAAGAGAAAAGAATATTGTCATTTACACCTAACTGAAAATTGTTAAGTAGAAACGTGTCCTAAAGTTTGTGTCATACTGAAAAGTGTAGAAGCTATAAGGTCACATGTTGAAAATAAGATCATTCATCATCCAAAAATGCTAGAATTAGTGAGGGCTGAACAGAAGTGGCAGTGAGCTGCGCTCCATTTGACCAAAAGCATTTGAGAACAGTAAAAGCGGTTTAATTATGTTCAGATGCTATAGTGATATTTTGCAGTAGAAACACCTTAGTTAAGTTATATTTAGAGATTAGGTTAGAATAAAGTCGACAGATGGGAGACAGGATAAAAAAAGAGAGATGAATAAAATGTAACTAAAGTTCTAGCTCAGACCTTAAATTAATTAGCTTGGAAAAGAGATTGCAGTAAAACAGATTGAAAGATATAAGATAAGAACAGTGACCTCTGAAATAGTTAAACTTTCCAGTTAGCTTAGTCCTCACAGTTATGCAAAGATTCTTGGAATCCTCTTCCCCTGTTTTCATGGGTCGCTCATTTAGGTGCCATAGGCTCCTTCAACACACAGCAACACAACATTCCTTAAATGACAAAAAATCATTGGCAATTACACTGCACACAGAAGGTAATTCCTTAGAAATCTTTCACTAAGAAGACAAACCTAATGAAATAGTACACACAAGTGATGCTTTTACTTCAAACATGTTGGGTCATGTGCTTTCTTCCACAACATACAGGGAAAGCAAAACATTCAGGAAAGCAAAAATGTGCCAGAGGAAGAGAAGTGTGAAAGCAGTAATTTTCCCCAAACACTCCTTCCTGATCAAGCACCACAGCCTTCCGGGGTTGGATAGGGGAGAGGAAGAAATCCTTGGGGTCTCCAAAACATCATTTCCTTAAGACTGAGGGCAGATTTCTAACTGCAACCCAGCAGTAATTCTCATTCACAGCCTCTGTCACAAGGGACTGCAAAATGGTCCTGGAGGAAGACAGAAGTCCCTGGGAGGATGAAAGAGGCTCCCGCTTTCTTGCCAAGATCCTACCATCTGCACAGGATACTTGTTTCATGGTGTGAAGAAACACTTACCCTTCTCCTGCTTCTGACAGAAAATAGTTTAGGTTAAAACTTGCAGAATTTCTTCGCTCCAGAAACTGTGGCATGAGGTTTTGAACCTTCTGATGATGACATGCAATTGTTTTACTGACTCATCTGATCCAGCTTTGAACAAGAGGTTTCTCAACAGCAAACACAGTTCTGTTTATGCCTGCCATCTAAAAAATTTTTCTAAAGCTCACAATTTTACTCCAGATAGCTCAGCAAAAAGCTCAGGAAGAAGTAATGCTTGTCAGGGAACAATGTGTGGTCGAGTTTCCATGGGTTTACAGTCAGTGCTACACCCTGGAGGTAGCACTGTACAGTATTGCAGACAGCACTTTTCTTGCCAGTGAAGCTGGCTGTGAGATGAGATAAAACTGAGGACCTGACCACTTTGTGAGCAGTATGGATCCCCTGGGATTTTTTGCAATAATGAAGTTGTTGGCTCTGAAGACCGTGTTTGCTCAGCTACAGGAAAGTGTGAAAGAGAAAAGCCAAACCTGCTAGAGGAATATTCATCAATAGTGATACAACATTTGCAAGGCATTTAAACAGTATGTTGTGAAGGGCAACCAAGAATCCTATATGAATTAGGCCATCATTCCAACTCCTGCAATTAGTTTCTATACCACTTTTCAAAATCCCCTGGAAATCCTCCTGTAGCCTGGCAGGTGGTTATTCAAGCTAGAATTAGAAAATGAGAGAGAAGAATGGTTAAGAGTGATTCTCCCACAAAACCCATTGTGTTGGTTGTCATAAAGGCAGACACAAATCTGAAGCCTCTTCACTGCAGTGCCTGTCATCTAGAAAGAAATAAAGTGTTTAGAGAGGGTGAGACAATGTATACATTCATTAAATATATTTGCAATTAAAATATTAAATAAAACAACAATTATTTCCAACTGCTTTCAACTTTGTTCTTGATAATTACACATAATTATAAGCATCTATGTACATGTAAGGAAAATTGTGTGCCACGAAGCGACATTACAATTATTTAATTTAATTTAATAACTTAATTACAGCAGGACTCAAGACTCAGGGTGAAATTACACAAAAACCCACACCAACACAGATATGAGTCTCAGTTTGAAGAGCTTAAACAGATATCTGGAGCACAGCAGATCTGCCTTCATTGTTTTTTCCTTCTTTTAGATTGGTTAACTACAGCAGCACATGAGATTTATGAACGATTTAAAAATATGGTAGAAACAATCTGAAAGGACAGACAAAGCCTGGTTTCTTAATTGATGTAATCTAATAAAAATCAGGCAGAATTATAGTCACTGCACTCAGGAATGCTTTAGGGTGATTTTTTTCAACAGAAGGACAGGTTTATAAATACAGGCTCTTCTACAAACTCTACTATCCTTAGCTAAACAGGACACAGAGACATCCTGGGTGCATATGTTTGTTCAAGGATCGCCTGAACCCAACGGATTAGGTCTTTCAGCAGTGGTAACCTGCCTTACTTGTTGAAGGGAAGCTGTCTCTAGTTACACTTAGTTCTTTACGAGTGCAACATCTGCTATCTGGACCAATTCTGAGCAAGGAACAACAACTTCCAAAGTTAAAACCCCAAATCATCACAGCTTGAGGACAGGACTAGGACTTTAGAAGTAACAGTTGTAATGATAATATGTGCTGATGAATGGATGTGAATTGAGACACAGACACTGACTCTGCTAACAAAATAACTAGCATTTTTATGACTACGATAACAAACAGGTTTTCCGAGTGAAACTGCTTTTGCAGAAGAAAAAGGCTCTCACACAATGCAAACCTGCAATCTTCTTTATTCATCCTTTTGTACTTTTGCATAAAATAATCCGTAAGGATAACTGTAAGTCTACATTAAATTAGCCAGGCAGATACCGCAGATAAAAGTTTCAGCAACCATTCTGTTAAGTACAGTGCTGTTACAAAGAACATAGATATAATTTCAAAAAGTATTTTCCCAGTGACATCCATAGTGCTAGAATCAGTAACCCTGGCCAAGAGCTCCCATTTTCTTTCACATCCATCAGAGCTTTTGGAATTCCTCATGTTTTCAGCATATCCTGATGGCTTTATTCCATTAAACAAGTTCTGCACTTTATTCTCCAGCATCTGTAGGGCAATATGAAGAGCTCTCATCCAGTGGTCAGCCACCCTCCAGCAGTTTGATTTAGGTTTCTACCTCACTATCTAGACAAAAGTAAGACTGGTGCTGTCAAAGAAATTCCAGCACTGTCAACCAAGTTACAGCATAATAAATATCAGAAACATTTCAAGCTTTAAACATCTCTTTAAAGACATAGTATTGTTTATTTCTTGTAAAAGAAAAGAAGTTTTCCTGGTTTTGAGAGTTTGTTCTCAGATCTCCACACCAATAACTGTTCAAGGCAACTCTGAAATATCTCTGCTTCATCTCTTGTTCACAAAATCAATGAACATTAAACGTGAAAGATCAGTGCTGGTACCCCCAGCTGTCAGTCCAATGTGGCATATAAGCACCATAAGAGCTCCTCTGTCTGCCCTGGTTTTGCAAATCTGGGTCTTCAGCTGTAGTTCCCAAACAAAGATTGATTCCTGTGTCCTAAAGCTTCCAGCAAGGACTTCGTCCACTGCATTTTAATCTAGGAAATACACTGTCTCAAATTAAACATTTTAATGATTCTGTGTTTGGAAAGCACAAAATGAGAATTTAGCAGACCTCACATCTGCATTCTAAAATTCAGAATGACTTCTAAAAGGAATTATTTAAGGAAAGTTACAAAGTTACTGCGCCAGTACTGTATTCTTGCTCCTTCATGTTAGAAGGCAAGAAAGAAGAACCCTGATGGTCTTCCACAAGGGACCTGCAATTTGCTCACTGTCAGCTGCTCAGATGCTACTGACTAATGCTTGGGGGCCAACTGTGATGATCTTTTTAATTCCATCAGAGCATGCTTTCATTCCTAATGACACTGTAAGCAAAATCTCAAAGGAGTGATAAAAAAAAAAATAATCTCTTCTGTGTCACTGCATGTCAAGGACATCCTGAACTGCAGTTATTGGGCTGGACTGATAAATCTTGTGACTGTTAAATAGCTGTGCAGTATTGATTTTAAATCATTATGCATTGAACATTGCTGATGCATTGGTCAGAGAGAAGATAATGTCACTCACTCTGAGAATTTCCAAATGAAGTTAGAAATAGACAATGTAGATGTATGAGACACAAGTGAAGACACAAAGGATGCAAACTCAAAATACTGGAAATGTGTGCCTTTCAATAAATCCAAACCAACACTTTTAGTCTGAGGTTTACAACTCAAGGTTCAGAACCTAAATCCCAATTAGCCAGCTGCCACTGACTGGTCTGCCTCTGAGGTATGATGCGAAGCTGGAAGGCCTGGCTTGAATTTGATGATTTGAGCACCCCTTGACTTTTAATAAATAATTTCCCTCAATCTATGATGTGCAATGGGGCACTGTTTCTGTATTTAGCCATCTGCATGAGATCCAGCTCTGGAAGGTGGCCAGCACATCTAGCAAGATCCCATATACCACCAATCCTTCAGCCTCCACTAACCTGAAGTGGAGGCACCCAACACCTTGCTTCATCAGCATCTGAGCCCCCAGTTTGGCGGGACAAGAACGGACACCTTACCACGGCCAATGCCTCGCTGAGGCCCCTCCTGATGCTCTGGGAGGATGAAGCACTGCTTGTAAGCACCTCATACCCATCTCCCAGCTGCCACCTGGGGACAAAATGTGTGGTAGATGTGCCAGCCCTGGAGACATTCAAGGCCAGGCTGGATGTGGTTCTGAGCAACCTTATCTAGTTGAAGATGTCTCTGCTCACTGCAGGGGAGTTCGACTAGAGGACCTTTGAAGGTCCCTTCCAACCCAAGCTATTCCATGACTCTATGCTTTTGGGAAGGCACTTGGGCGGGCTGCAAGCCAAGAGGCGCCGGTGGGCCAAGCGCTGGTCTGTCGGGAAGCTCCTCCCCAGGGGTGTAGCGCAGGAAGAGGTGGAGGTCGGGGGAGTCAGCGGAGCTCCTGCGAGCCTGCGGAGTTACCGTTGCCCGTTTTACTATGTGTGTGTCTTATATTACAGCCATGCTGCACATCAGTGGCCAGAGCGAGGGGAGAGGGGAGGAAAAGCCTGTTTACACAGACTGCAAACCGCCTGGGGAATAATGCAGGAAAGGAAGTGAGCCGGCTCTCTGTCTGACTGCTCTGACTTCCTGCTCGCTCTCTCACACGGGCACACACACGCGCACACACACACACCCCCCCCCCGGCCGAAGGGGAAAAAAAAAGGAAAAAAAAAAAAAGGAGGAAAAAAAAAAAAGTAAAATCAGGGTCTCGTTACAAGAGCAACAGAGCGTTTACAGAAGACTGTCAGCATGGAGAACCGGGGGATTTTACTCGGCTCCCTCTAAACTGCCAGAAGAGAGCGGAGAGTCCCTCAGCCGCTGGGTAGGTACAAGTGCTGCTGCGCCTGCCCCGACTCCGACGAAGTTTCGGGGGACTGTGGGAGGGAAAAGGAGGCCGGCGGCTGCCGCGGGGGGCTGCGGGGTTCGGTGCACCCTTAGATGGCGGGGCAGCGGGGCTGGCGGTGAGCAGCGCCGAGGAGCACCGTGGAGCCCCACACTGGGCCGGGGGTCCTGCCCCGGGGTCGGGCCCGGCCAGTGCGGCCGTGGCGGGGGCACGGGGTCAGGGAGCGGCGGGTGGAGGGCGCTGGAGGCGGGGTTTTGCCGCCTCAGGGAGCCCCGCCAGTCCCCGGGAGCGGAGGGTGTAGGTGAGGGGACGGAGCGTGTGTTGGGGGGCATGCGCGGGAGGGGTCGGGGTTTGAGGAGAGGCTTTGGTGGGGGAGGTTTGCCCTGCCTGACAGGGCGCAGCGGGTCGGGGGGAGCCCCAGGATCTCCGCCGCCCGCAGCTCCCTCGGCGGTGCCGGGTCGTGTCCGGCTGCCGGGGCCACGCGGGCCTGCCCGGAGCGAGCAGCATCGTGATAGCTGCGTTCGGGGCGGCGGGGGCCGCCCGGGTGCCGGTCAGGACTGCGGGGGCGCCGTGGGGTCCCCGGCGCCGAGTGGGGCTGGGGGGGGATGGAGAGAGGGGAGCGAGGGGAATGCTCCTGCAGAGACTGCAGAAGGGGCT